>RJWJ010014168.1:0-38483 GCA_004363605.1 Indri indri | reverse complement strand
TGCAAAAAAGCAAATAAAGTTGCTTTATAAGTCTGAGTTTTTATAAGTAACATAATTAATATGTCATTAAAGTTCATATTAGCTTCAATGGGAAATTATCTTGACATTCCATCTGTCCAGGCTGAATACAATTCATTTTATTGTCCCCCATAACTCACTTCTTATGGTTTTATGAAAGCGTATGTGGTAGTTTCACCTCTGGCTCTACCCTGTGTTATATACATCACAAACTCATTTAAATAGTGATATTAATGATTTTAGAAATCACTACAAATGGTTGGCAGCATCGTTGTCGTTAACGTCTCGAGGGAGCCATACAAGCGAGTTTTATCAGCTTGAAGCCCAGGTATTTGATGAAGTAATAACAAACTAGCTCTGAATTGTCTTTCATTACCCTTTATCTCTCCTAGAGAGAATATAATCTTATTCAAATTATAATGGCCTCTGTTATCAATGAGCTTTACTATTTATTTACCTGCATTCAGACGTGTAAATGCACATGCATTCGGCTTTTTCAACCTACCTGTAATGAAATTTCTTCACTATCAGAATCATGCACAATCACAAATTACAAACTAGTTACTAGTATAATTTGCTTAGCATAAAAAAAACCCTACTCATGCATTTAATATACTACCTTGATTAAAGGAGTAAAATCCAATCATTAGGGTTGAAATACAGTATATGCTAAACCTAAACAACTTTTAAAATAAGATTACTATTTCAATTAGGAGGTAGTTGTGAGGTTTTTTTGTTGTTATTTTTTGTTTTGTTTTTCCTCTAAGCAAAATACTAAGTTAGATTATGCTGAGGCTAATTTAAACACAGACTTGTTAACCACTATGGTACTTCTGCTCAAAGCAGACCACTTCATGCCTAGATGTCTACTTTTAGTTTTAGCTTAGTTATCTTTTTTGTAACAGTATTCTTTATATTTATATAAGCTAGGGAATTTCAAAGAACTTCCATACCCCTTACCAATTTTATCCCCTTAACCAAAGTGTAAAGCAGGGTAAGCAAGTATAATTGTGAACAGTTTGGGAATGGAGGAACCACAATTTGGAGAAGTAATTTCATGTTGTGTAAAGATAATCAAGACTAGTAGTGTCTCTGTCCCTAAGGCAGTTTTCTTTTCTCTCTGCCAGGTCTGCTTTTGACCTTGAGTATAACTCTGTCTTCCTTGTCTCTTTTAACATATGTTGCCTATCAATGCAAAAAATGATTCTTATGATGAAGTTAATGGTGATTTGTAGGATAAATCTTTTGTCCATTGATTCATTCATACAGCAAATATTTATTGACTACTTGCTTTGTGTCAGGTACTGTTCTAGATACAGGGGATAAGGCAGTAAATACATAAACAAGAATCCCTGTCTTTATTCTGTTGGATAGGAGGTTATACATGTGTAAGTGCTATAGAAAAAAATGTAGTATCCATCCATGAAGAATGGATGGGGACTGGCAGGGTTGGTTTTCAATATTAAATATTATTATTTTATATTGTAATTATTATATTGTTAGATTATCATATTATATTAATATTACACTGGGTTAGGCCTCTGTGAAATAGTAATAGATTAGAATGAGATGAGACAGTAAGCCACATTATAGAAAAAAAAATCAAGTATTTGCACTGATAAATTTTAATGGCTTATCATTTTCCATTTTGCAAAATGTTCTTGATGTGTCATCAGATTTGATCCTCCTAATAAGCATATGAGGTAGGCACAAAATTGTGATCCATCTTATAGATGGGCAAACACATTGGAAGAAACTGAGTTACAAACAGCACCTGTATTAATTTAACCCTACCAGGCCATAATTTAACTCCTTTAATTTCTTCAGGCCAATGTACTAGTTTCATTTGATATTTGTTCAAATTAATACTTCCTAAAATTAAGATGTTAATATTATACTTGCCAATGACATCCACAAAGGTAGGCTCATATCTGTTTTATTCACTAATGGTTTTATTTCATTAAGCTCACTAATGTCTAACCACACCAGCTTTCTTTCAGGTTCTCAAATACATCCCTTTATTCTACTCTGCTTTCTCTGAGTGGTAAATACTTAAATACTTACCTGAATAATCTCTTTTTCCACCTTTTCATTTTCACAGCAGACCTTTCTTTTCAGTTGTTTACTCAGGTTCTCATATGGTAGATATCTTATCATTTGAGTCTCAATTCTGTTATCGCACTTAGGTTATTTACTGTATACCTTCTTCTAACTAGAGTATGAGCTTCCTGAAAGCAGAGAAACCGGCATTATAATCACAGTAGTGTTTTCAACTCTCAGAACTACCCAAAGCACATTCTAAGCACCTTGTATTTGTTGATCTAATGAATGAATTATAGCTATCAAGACATTTCACAACTCCAAAATATGTACTAAGCATCAGTAATGACAGAAAGCATTTGGAATTAATAAGAGTAATATTCTTTATATCAGAGACTTTTCTTGGCATTAAATCATTTAAATGTGATTATCATTTTTCAGATCAGAAAACTGAGGCACAGATAGAATGCCTCTACAGCCAATAACTATTTGAGTACCTGATCTTGACCATTTCACTCTATGAAATTCCTCTGACACATTATCCCAAAATATTATGAATATTTTCTTTGATATTTTCCAACATTTTGCACAAGTCTAGGGAGTGTCATTTGCATTAAAATTATATGAACATAGAAAATAATGCCTTGGATTGGGCAACATGAAGGTCATTGTTTTAAGTTGGAATTCCTTATCTTTTTCTTCTGATTTTACTCTCTCCTGTTCTTTCTGACCGGCAAGTAAAAACTTGCCCACATAATTTTTTTCTGTTCACCACTAGAAGCAATGTTAGTGAAAGCATAAATATACAAAAATGCATAACTTAATTCTGCAATGTTTATACTGAAATATGCATTGGGAAGCTTGGACGTATACGTGGAGAAAGGATGCAGTTGCAACAATATCATAACACAAATATCAATAATAGTTGCTAAGAAAACTAAAAAGATTTCTTAGGTTTACATTTGTCTATGTTTTAAACTTAATAAGAAGAACATTTATTTTAAAATAATAAATATCAGAGAAACTGGATATAGGGGGAAAGAAGGACTTGTGTGAGTTACCACACACTGTAAAAGATGAGGTCTTTCTCTTTTGCTACATGTGGGATAAAGAAAGCTTCATTAACTCATAAGCTTCAGGAGGATATATGCAATGGTGTGTAACTCTGTGTCCTGCACCCTTATCTAGTGTATGGGAAGTAGTGGAAATAAGCAATACTTCTTTAGTCGCCTATATGAGAATTATCCTAAGTGCATTTCACAGAGTATGTAAGCAGGATCTTACGAAGTCTTATATAAAACAAGATTTCCATGCCAGATACATTTAGAAAATGCTTTAAAAAATTTAATCAAATGTTATTTCTGAAAAACGTCTCAGACCTTTTAGTTTACCAACATGAGTTGTAAGTATTCGAGAAGGAGTTTCAGGCTGCAGTATTTCCCAAGTTAACTTGAATTTTAAATCACATTTTCAATTATCACCAAAAAGGAATAGGAATACTGTGACTTGAGGATTACTTGGGATTGCTAATTATTCTGATTAGTAATGATTGGAAAACCAAATTAGCTCATCTCATTCACTAGTTGATGTGAAAAGAATGACTAGTGTAGTTATGATGGGTAGAAGATAAATGCAGAGAACCAAATTGACAGGACTTTGATATAAGGTGTTGACAGTTCCTAGGGGCAAGAGTCTCTATATTCAAATACAAGTTATGTTAATATTAAATTGATATCATCTTAGAGAAAAGTAAGGTAGAGTAAGCTGTAGTTAAGGATGTTAAGACAGTTTCAAAAAAATGTGTTTTAAAAGGGTCAGTTATACCTAGAAAACATGTATTTCTTTTAATTCTCAGAATCCATATGTTTATATATTATCAAATTTAAAAGATTTGCAAAAAATCAGTATCAACTGCAAAAAGAATATTCTCATAGGCTCTATTTTCAGCTAAATAAAAAATTTAGCCTTTTAAACTTGAATCATTCTAAGGACAGATACATTTTGTCCTATTATAGGTTTTCTCAAATGCAGGTATTAGTTCCTAGGAAGAATTAGCATCTGAAATGCTAACCTTGTGTACTAAGTCTACAAAGTAGTAGAAAATGTCAGGATAAAACTTGCTAGGTAGATATTTTCCTATATTTGTGATATATGATAAGTAAAATACTGAAAAGACAAGTATGAAATACACTTTACAGAAGTTTTTTAAGTCTTGGAAATGATGAGATACAAAATAAATGAACAAACAAATAAAAGATCAAATAAATGAAAGATCAATTGAGAACACCGTTACCTCCCACTTTCTACCTGGCCTACGAGCAAGCCCATAGTTTCCTTTAATCAATGCCCAGAGCAAATATCCTTTTTTTTATTGAAGTAAAATATAATACATAATATATCATCTTTACCATTTTTAAGTCCACGGATCAGCGGTATTAAATACTGTATATATTCTTTTTTTTCCTTCCTCTCCTGTTCCTCTCTCTTCTTCCCTGGCCTCTGGCAACCACCAATGTACTCTCTATTTTCGTGAGATCTGGTTTTTCAGTTCCTACATATGAATGAGAACATGAGATATTTGTCTTTCTGTGCTTAGTTTATTTGACTTAACATAGCAGCCTCCAGTTCCAGCCATGATGCTACAAATGACAGGGCTTCATTCATTTTTATGGCTGAATAATATTCTGTTGCATATATATATATATATATATATATATATATATACACACATATACACACTACATTTTCTTTATCCATTCATCCACTGATTGACACTTAGGTTGATTCTATATTTTGGCTACTGCGAATAGTGCTGCAATACACATGGGAGAGCAGATATTTGTTGATATTTTGATTTCCTTCCTTTTAGATGTATGCCCAGTAGTGGTTGCTAGATCATATGGTAGTTCTATTTTTAGATTTGTGAGGAAGCTCCATAGTGTTCTCCGCAATGGCTGCACTAATTTACATTCCTACCAATAGTGCATGAGGGTTCCCCTTTCTCCACATCCTTACCAACATCTGTTATTGCCTGTCTTTTTGATACAAGCCATTTCAATTGGGTTGAGGTGATACTGCATTGTAGTTTCGATTCACATTTCTCTGATGATTAGTGATGTTAAGCATTTTTTCTTGTCTGTTGGCCATTTGTATGTACTTTTTTGAGAAATGTCTGTTCAGATCTTTTGCCCATTTTTAAATTGGGCTTTAGCTCCATCCTTCCCACATTTTGATTCATTATTGTCTTAATTTATTAGTTTTTGAATTACCTGTCTCTTAACAGATTGCAGTAAGTATTATTGTTTCTGATGGATTTGTCTTTTGGGCTTCATACTACAGTTACAGTTGGTTTGCACATCACAAACATAGCAATACAGTATTCTGGGTTTGTCCATGTACTTAATTTTACCAGTGGATTTTATACTTGAAGAGGTTTCTTGAAACTTCTTTCAGCATTTCTTGCAAGGCACATCTGGTGGTGATGAATTGCTCAGCTTTTGTTTATCAGTGAGATAAAAGGCTTTATTTCACTTTCAAATTTGAATGACAACTTTACTGGATACAATACCCTTGGGCTGCATTTTTTTTTTTTCTTTGAGTATTTGAAAATGCCATTCCACTCCCTCCTGGCCTGTAGAGTTTCCGTTTGGAGCTCCATTATATGTTATTTGCTTCTTATCTCTTATTGTTTTTTGGTTCTTCCCTTGGGCCTTGACCTTTGAAAATTTGATCATTAAATGCCTTGGGATAGTCTTATTTGGTCTGAATCTGTTTGGTGTTCTAAGACCTTCCTGTACCTGAATATTTATATTTTTCTCAAGTTTTGGAAAGAGTTCTGCTATTATTTCTTTGAATAAACTTTTTACACCTGTTCTTGTTCAGGTTTCTCTCGAGCACCAATAATTCTTAGATTTGGTCTTCTGAGGTAATTTTCTATATCTTATAGGCAGTCTACATTCCTTTTCATTCTTTTTTTTCTCCTCTGAGTGTGTAATTTCATATAGCCAGCATTTGATCTCACTAATTCTTTCCTCTGGTTGGTTCATTCTGCTGTTGAGAGCCTTTAAAGAGTTTCTCAGTTCAGCAAATATCCTTCTCATTTCCAAGATCTATTTGATTTTTAAAATTATTAAAATCTCTTTGTTAAATGTCTCTGATAAATTTCTGAATACTTTTCTGTGTTATCTTGTAGATCACTGAGATTCCTTGAAACTGCTATTTTGAGTACGTGGCCAGAGATCTCACAAATTGCCTTCTTGTTAGAGTTAGTTACTGGATTTCCAGTAACTGACACTTCGGGAAGGAACCGGTTCCCTGTTTGCAGACATTTCTTGTGGGTATACATTTAGCTATTTGAATTGAATATCAATTATTTATTCCATTTTTCTTTCTTGTTTTGGCTTTTACTAAATGTATTTGCTTAGTGACTCTTCACTGCTAGTGTGCTGCCTCCTTTTTGGCTTGAGGTGGCACCTTAAGCCCAGATTCACCTCAACTCTAGTAAAAAGCTGGAGCACTGCCTATTCCAAATGGGAAAAATCCCAAAGGAATTATCCCAGCAGAGTGTGATAACCTGGCAGTGATAGCTGTGCCCAGAGGACCCGTGGAACACATACTTCCCACAGCCATTCTTATTTGGCATCTCCTTTGGGCGAAACACAGAACAGTTTCTGGGTTGAGGATGGCAGTCCTGCCTCCTCCATTTGTCTTTGCCTGTCCTCTGGGATATTTATTCCTTTCGGCAGTAACAGTGCTACTCAGGGGTTAAGGCAAGGATAGGTCTCCTTCTAGGAAGACTAATATGGTGGGGAAACTGGTTGACCACTTCAATCTCACTTTTCCCAGCGTAGGAACCATGAGTTGAGGGGAGATTTTTCCATGAAGTTGGTGCCTGGCAGAATGAGGCAGGAGGGGCACTGCAGATGTGGAAGCCCAGCTGTCCTACCATCTGCTAAGAGTCTTTCCACTTCTCTGCGGCCCTAGGAACTGTCTCATCTTCATACCTGAGCTCTGGGTTGTTGCTGGAGATCTCAGTGCTGTATATTTGGTTTCGTTTTTCGTGGAGTAGTGGGCGCAGGGGGAACAGAAGCCAGCTTGCCTCTACACTGTTACTTTGGAATCATAAGTCTCCAGAGCAAATGTCTTAAGGAACTTCTTTCCTTAGAATACTGGATGTGACTTCAAAAGGAATTAAAGATAAATGGTCATGCCTGGAAGAATATTAGAGGGGTTTACAGTAGGAAGGAAAAATATGGTGAATGAAAGGGGATATCATAGAGCTTGGCCAAGTAGTTAATCTAAATATAGTGTTTGGTGAAACTTTTAGAATATCTAAATAAGAAATGGCTTTCTTATTTAAGAATTTGTAAGTACATTTTATTGACATACAACACAAGTAAATAAAAATGAATGAATTATTAATGTACAGTGAGATGAATCATTATCAAAAGGACACAGCCATGTAACTAACAACCAGGTAAAGATAAAAAACATCACTGGTGCCAGGGAAACCCCTTAAAGCACCTGCCAAATATGACCGGTTATCTCTGTTCCAAAAGAAACATCATAGACTTGTTCCAGAATTTACATAAATGAAATCACATACCATGTACTCTGCTTTCATTCAACATTATGAGGTTCATCCCCATTAGGCCATCATGCAATGACTATATTAACTTAACCTTTTTAAAAATAATTACAACTAGTCATTGCACATCATAGAAAGTAATTCCATAAGCTTCCAAAAATTTAAAACGTGTTTTTATTTGAGTAAATTACAGACTTTTTTTTTCCTTCATTTCAAGTATGGCTCTAATGATCTACAGCTAAATGTAAGCATTTGGCTTCTTAACTTAAACTAGACACAGAACAAGGTTAAAATACTTGTGCCATCAGGTATTGTCAAGAGCCAAAGAATTTTCTGAAAGCTTTATGCAAAAGTATGATAAAAATTAAATACATTATCATATGAACATAGAAATTTGTACATGTACATAGAAAAGGATTTTCATGCATGATCTACAGAATCCTCTTTGGTTATCGGTCTTTTTTGGATCATGGGACCTTTTGAGAGTCTGCAAATCACCTACATTAGGATATCACTCACTTAAAAATTTTCTGTATTTACATACACAACATCTTGCCTTTTAATTTGACAGTGTCTGAAACCATCTGAGGGAGTTCTCAAATTTCTGACCCTAAAATGAAGAATATTAACATTAGAATCATACTTTTGCAGATGGTTCGTTACAAACCAAAGAAATACTCATTAGAAAAATACTCTCATTCTTTTGTGGAGAGAAAAATCACAAGAGGCTTTTGTCACCTTTAAAGATATGGTGGTAAATAGGCAGAGAATTTGCTTTTCTGAGTAACTGAAATTAGATCGTGGAGGCTAAATTATTCTTGCCTTTGAGTAGATTCAGATTTACCTTCTAAATCCTTTCACATTTTTCACTTTACTCTGGTCCCCAGATATAGCATCTTGGGATGACTTATATATCTATCTATTGTCTTTCCCTGATACTCTATTCTGACATATTGCTTTTACAAAAAAAAAAAAAAAAAAAAAAAGCTTCAGAAATTCTTAGGTTTTTCTCATTTTATCACTTAATTGTTTTGTGCAAATGCCTATATCAAACAGAGTCCGTTTGTAGCTAACAAAAACTGCTCTAGCTATTTCATGCAGAAAAGTATTTAACAGAAGCAGTGAAGTGTTAACAAAATCATTAGAAGTTCTGGAAAAAGAGTCTGTTGTTTGGGCCTACTTGAGTAATTCCAAAATCACACCACAGCATTGACCAGTAAACTACTTCTGACAAAAATCAAGAAACTAAAGCAAGACACTTCTGTTCCAAATTCTGACTTTACCATTGCCCAATCTTAGCTGGGATCTGGAAATCAGAAAGTCGCCATTGTAAATGCTGGTTTGGGAAACAGGTTGCCTGCTGAGATCCAAGAATAAAGACGCTCCACCAGAGTGACTGGTTTTACAACTACACTTCACCAGCCAACTGAAGCCCTTTCTCCACTCAGGTTAGCTCTGAATTCAAGTCTTACATGAGTATACCTGATTAGTAGAACCTCAGTGATGTCCAGAACACTGACTGCAAAGTAGTCCTAGTAATGCAGTCTGTAGCTTTTTATCTCTGCAGTACATGAGGCAGACCACAAGGAAGTGGAACAGATGCTGAGTAAGATAATCTACCTTATATGCCACAGGCATCTAGCAGTATTCAATCACGGCTGTGTCATTATCTGGATGTGATTATCACAGGAACATCAATAAATCTAAAAATTAAAAAGAAAATAAGATTATAGTATATTTAAGCATCAGGGCTATTATACAACAGCAAATGAAGAAAGGATGTAGAATAGCTATGCCTGTTGACTCCTATACAGTAAATAATAGAGATTGTTCACAATATCTC
Source organism: Indri indri (assembly GCA_004363605.1). Classification (NCBI taxonomy): domain Eukaryota; kingdom Metazoa; phylum Chordata; class Mammalia; order Primates; family Indriidae; genus Indri; species Indri indri. The sequence continues at coordinate 28,995 of RJWJ010014168.1, read as the reverse complement.
ATTGTACTGAAATTATTCTTGCTTTAAATATTATTTGAAATAAGGGAGCTTGAAATCAGCTGGGGTGTACCCTTTTTTTTTCATTTTTTAAAAAAATTTGTGTGTGTGTGTTCTGCTTACAGAGGAATTTTTCACTTCGTTAGTATTTTTTGTAACAGAATTTGATCTCTAACATTCCAGATATCTAAAAAAAGATAATAAGAGAATGGCAAAAACATTCTTTTTTTCCCTTATATTTAATTAAACTTTTCTTTTACACAATTAAGGAGAGTATTGCATTATAAATGCTACATATCTTTTAAAACCTTTGCTTTCATAATAATAATAATAGTGGCATCACATGCATTCTCTGAAAGCAGATGTTCTATTTTTAATATATAAAAGAAATAAATTAGTATTTTTAAATCTTTCTTTGAAATTCCAGGTGGCTGATCTAAGTGTCAGGCTGCTCTGAACTCTAAAGAAACTATGTGCAAATTAGGGTTTTGTTGGTAATTTATGTAAACAAAAATAATTCCAGTTAAAATAAATAGCTAGAAAAGTCTTTGTAATCTAGCATGGTACAATACAGGGAAAAATAAGCTAGCTATTACCAAATATGAGGTGTCAGATATATTCTTACCTCTTTCATACATGAAGACTAAAAGCAAAACCGTTTGATATTCTAATACAGAACATTTTTATTACATTTCCCTGGCAAATTGACCTTTATCCATTAAGCTTTGTTACCAGGTGACAATAATTTGATATACCACCTCACTTAACATTGAACTCTATCTCACAAAACTGGGAAAAAATGCCATTCCGAACAACTCAAAACTACATATTTATAAACAGTATCAAAGCAAGATTATATACAATATAATGAACATAAAAAAAAATGGAATGGAATGGAAGCTAAATTCTTCCAGATCCTCAACGATCAAAAGTATCTCTGCATCTCTCACAATTGTTAAAAACAACTGTGTTTTCTTCTCACCCCTGCTTCTCTCTCATTGTTGACCTCATTTCCACCAGATCACTCACAATAGACGTCTTGCCAGTTAGTGCTACTGATCTCACCTGTACTGACTTCCTCCCTGCCCGTTTCTGGTCTCTCCCACACTGAGAATCATTGGTCTTAGTATGTGCGTATGTGAGTACATGTGTGTGTATGTGCATGTGTGTGTGCTATGAAGGTCGGAGCGTCGTAAAGCAATGGGAATAACAAAAATTGTTCTATATCCAGTGTTGTCATCATTTTTCTCATTCTTTCCCTGCTACTAGCAGAAAATACCAGTAACACTGGCTAGAGAGTAAGACTATACGCCTGGGTTGGAATTTAAGCTCCAATATTTGCTAACTCTGTCTGCTGTACCAATCACAACATTTCTAAGCATCAGAAAGGCTATTACACCTACCTTCAAAGCTGTTGTAAGAATTACATAATTGCTAATAACACATGTAAAAATGCTTAAGCCTCCAAGCCCACAGAAAAGTAGATTCTCAGCATGTGTTAGTTCCTTGCAGTTCTTTCTGCAGCTATCACAAAACTGTATTTGCTCTCCCCCTAGTGGCCGACCTCTGCATTTCTCATTATTTGCATAAATTACCCATATCAAATACTGTTTTTTCTTGCAACAATCCGCCCCAAACGGTCAAAAGATATAACACTATTGTGTCCAAGTTAAATACTGTGTAAACCAAAGTGCCAACCTTATAGTAATTACAAGAACACAAATACTATAAGAAATATTTCCTTTAGACAGACAAAATATAAAAATGAGAAAATAAACAGCATAATTATAGAGAAGGAAGAACACGTGCTGCTTGCCCAGCCTGAATATAATCTTTGGTTCTGATTGTCACAATTACAAGTTAAGTAGCATTATGCTGTTCATGCTCAATTTACTTCTGGGCTTTTAAAGGGACCAGTTCTCAGTATTTGTTTTGTGTAGACACATCTGTTGACACCGCCTCCATCTTGTAGTCAAACTGCAGAAGTGGTTACAGATGCAACCCTCTGTTTAGAAACAAGACTTGGATTTCCATGAAATATTTGTTTCTGTATTTCAAAAGTATCTTCTGTAATTTCAAACACTACAAACCATTTTGTTTATTATAGTCAAATTTATTTCTTCTAGTGCACTTTTTTGGTTAGGATGTAAGGGTTAGCCACAAGGTGGCTCCATTGTTCTTACTGCACACAGGATTAACAATGTTATCTATCCAATCCCCCAAGCTTTTTATTTTTATTTTTCCCCTTCTTTGACAAACACATCAAAAATAAAAGTTGAAATGTTCAAGTGGGTACAAATGGGTTAAAATTTCCACTTGTAACTGAAAAGTTGTATTCTATTAAGAAGGCTAAATCTTTTACCAGAATATAATTTTGAGAGATCTAAGAGACATTTATAGCACATTTTATATCTGTATTCAACTATCTCTTGAACCCTCTGAAATATTCATATTGATTCATTAAACTAATATTTACTAAATAAGGATTTCTTTAAAAATTCTACAAGAGTAATTAACATTAAAGTTCTAGAACTAGCTATTTGGTTGTGACATTTTTCCCATTTTCTTCCTTTTAAACTTTGCTTATCTTCATTCACTATCTATTGCAGATAAGAAACATTCAGGTCAGCAACATCAATAGGTTTTATTACCAAAAAAATACTGATGTTATCATCACCTACTCTGTCAGTTTAATTACAAATATTGAAATGTGCTATGTCCCTGTTAAGCCTAAGACTGTGGAAAATAGCTTGTTTTCCAAGTTCTTCAAATTCTTAAACGGCTCCTAGTTCAAAAAATGAATCATTTTTCACATTTTAGTGAGATTAGAGAAGATGCAAAATTTTGGTATTTTTATTTTTAAACAAGTAACAAAATAAACACAGTGTTTTAATAAGGTGTAACAACATTTAACATTGATTTTAATGCTACAGATCATGGTACTATATTAGAGACATACGCCCCATTTTTTTTTTTTTTGCCACCAAAAGCAGACAATAAGCTCTTTGCATGTCAAAATATCAAGTAGACTGCAAAATTACAGGTGGTTAAAGTCCAAACAGTTTATTTTATTTCCTAAGTCACAGTTCACATCAATAGGGACCCAGGCTAACTCCTTCTTTTCATCTCCAACATGTGGTTTCAGAGGTTCCTTGGACATCACCATTGAAATCGACAAGAAAAGGGAAAAGAGCATTAAACCTGCAACTGGTGCAGCACTTCCACTGGAACTAAGCCAAAACTCAGTCTCATGGCCACAACTACCTACGTAAGGGAGACTGGGAATATAGGCTAACTATGTGCCCATGAAGAAAAAAAAAATTACAATGAGCAGCTAGCATTCTCTGCCATAGCTTGTCTACTCATAATCAAATATTTATTTGCACATTTCTTCCTACATATAGAATACCATGACTCTCCTTTCCAAGGAGAAAACCTGAAGTCCTAAGTCCAGCTACAAGTCCAGCCTGAAATCCAGCTCTAAGTCCGGAAATACTTCATGATATGTAGATTTCTCCACTATGTTCAGAAGCAAGTACAACGACCAACATATTAAAAATACAAACTCTCTCCTCCAACATACAATTATTGGGCCTCCTTTGTTTATACTGGAGAAGGTTGTTTAGTTAGACCTGAGTCTGATCTCTGGTAATAATTTCCAGAGCCCCCGAATCCTTTGATGAATGGGTTCTTTGTTATCTTTTTCTTCATAGCTACATCTGAAGAAGATATTGAAGAGTATGCCTGCTTTCGTGTTTGCTCAGACTTTCAGCCTGATTCTTACTTACATAAATTTGGAAGTATAAATTGGTTTTAAGGCTTGAACAATTTGAAGCTGTTTTAGAACAAAACAGTGGTTTATTTGGCTCAACTAGTGGTTTTCTTGGCTTAACTGGTGGTTATCTTTGATATTCGTTGTATTTTCAATCTGTTTGTGCACACTTGCATGTGCACAAATCATAAAAAAATTTCTTCCTAGACACAGTTATCAGATCTGCTCATTTTTTGCCCTCCATTCCACGTACCTGCCCTTCAAATCCAAGGCAGCTTTCCAGCACCATTAAGGTCATCTAAAAGAACAAGCTTGGATGAAAAGACAATAGCACACTCATACATTTTGTGACTCTTCTTATTTACTTGAAAGATTTTTTCATTAAATCCCTGCTTCTCAGCTATATTTCAAATTAGCGAAGTTGTTAAATAGAAACATTCTGGATGATTTAAATGTCATGTAGAACATATAGTTCAGATAGGCAAAGAATCATGTATTTACATATACAGAAAAAACATTTTATTTTATTTTATTTATATGTAGGTGCATCTACACAGTAAGTTAGAGAATCTCATTAATATTCTCCCTGATTAAAGTTAAATCCAGCTTTCTGGGTATTAACTATTACTTTTAGATGGCACACGAGAAGCAGGGAGATTGCTGAGATGGAGGCTAGAAATTGGCTGAATGTTCAGATGGCTGAACATTGCCTAGAAACCTGGACAGGACAGAAGGAAAAATAAGAGACATGTATATCTTTCCAGTTGAAAGCAAAGCATATTACACATTCATATATGTGGTTACCATATTCACATTTGCTAGATGAAAGAAATATAAATATAAATCCATTCTAAGTGGTAGAGTATTTTGATTTTGTACATTTTTCTGACAGTAACATTTAAAAGTGACTGTTCTAGGAGAGAAATAAAGAGTCAGAAAACAAAAGATTTGGCTATGTCTTGACTCCAACATCAGTTTAATCAAGGTGCTTCTTCTCTGGTACTCAGGTTCCTTCTCCATCAGTGAGATTTAGCTATATGTTCTTTGAGGATGGAAGTCTCCTCCCATCAGAAATTGAACAAGCTAGTTGTTATGCCTAATAGTAGATAGCAGTGGGTTGGGATCCTAAGAATTGGATTAAGACAAATATATTAAGAGGAAAATTACATGAGACCTTGAAATCAGAAGCTAGAATGTTAAGATGTGAAGTCTAAATCTGAAATAATCATAAAGAACAGGATCATAAATGAGAACAATAAGAGCAAGACTAAGGAAAGGAATGGGTTGAATGAAAGAAAATAGAAGGCAATTTATGAATGAGAAAATTTAGTAAATTAGTGGAAAATCAATGGGGATAAGTATTTCACCCACATACTAGTGTCCACTAGTATGAGGCTATATCCAGAGAGGAGGAGACCAGTGCATTTCATCTCAAATATTCTGTAATTCAGTGGTACTGTCTTAAGTTTAAAGGTGAGTAATTTAATGCAATGAGGCCACTGAAGCCTCAAGAGTGAGAAAGAACCAATGAGTAAATAAGGAAAAGATTAGCAGATAAGGCAGAATATATCTGATAGAATTGGCTTCCAAGGTATAATAAATGAAAAATTAAGGTTTGAGGTAATCAGAAATACAATATTCATAAAACAATAAAATCCTGGCATAGATACAAAAATAGAGGCTCACACACATGTGTCCCCTACTACACACACATTTCTGCACAAATAAAATCATCATATACAAGATTAACACAACAGAACTATGTAAAATTAGTTTATATCTTATAGAAAATATTTTCAAATGTGTCTCCTAACTTCCCAACAAGAAAATTAGCCTTTCTTACAGATATGATAATGAAACTATGCCTAATGAGAGCAATTCGATTTCATAGAATGCCATATCTGTATTTCGTCCCCTTGTGAATGTAGACATTGCATTAAAATGTCAGAGTTGGGAACTACAACTAGAAACCAGGAATTAGTGTATCTAGGTTCAAATGCTAGTTATTAAAATTAACTTCTAATTCTAATTAGTTAAATCCTATAATTGTTTTCCGGTGATTCATTCTTGCCATATAATTTAACCCATTAAAGAATGGCAAAAACTAGATAAGACACATGTTCTACAATATTTTTAAATCTAGTTTCTGATTTATTCTATTGTCATACTAAAGACAACCTGACAAAATAGTTCACAATGAGGGTATCTCCGTAGTCAGAGCAATTTGGAAGTTTTCAGTACCCGAGGTAAAGAAATACTTTCCCAAATGTTAATGAGAGGCTCAAGTAAGACAACGATTGACTATAAATAAATTCACACTGATGGAACATGATAAAAGGGACAGCAAGGAGTAAAAAATGCCTCCAAAATAGGCAAGAAGAAGATTTAGAAATTATGAAGATTTAATTTCTAATTGCTGCTTCACTTCTTGCAACCTAAGTTAAGCACTGTAGTAGAAATATTTTTTCTCTTATTATTTTAGGAGTCTAACTGTGAGCCTCACTATCTTAATCTATAAATGAGAAAAATAATACTATAATAGTAAAACCTGTTTAGTATTTGTTATTTAGCACAGAACTAGGAAGAAAGAGCAAGGGAAACAATTAGAAAATAGTAAGAAATATTATAAATATTAGTCTAACTACATCACTAATCACTTTAAAAGTCAATGGTCTAAATATACCAATTAAAAGACACTGACTGTCCCGTATGTCATCTACAAGAAACCCGCATTAAATATAATGACAAATGCATACTGAAAACAAATGCATGGATAAAGACTCACCATGATAACACTAATCAAAAAAACAACCCAAGCGCCCATCAGTACATAAGTGGATTAATAAAATGTGGTATATGTATACCATGAAGTTCTACTCAGCCACTAAAAACAATGGTGATCTGGCACCTCTTGCATTATCCTGGATAGAGCTGGAGCCCATTCTACTAAGTGAAATATCACAAGAATGGAAAAACGAACACCACATGACCTCACCATCAAATTGATATTAACTGACTTAACTGACCAACACTTAAGTGCACATATAGTAGTAACATTCATCAGGTGTCGGGCAGGTGAGGTGGGAGGAGAGGATAGGTATATAGGTGCAGTGTGCACCATCTGGGGGATGGAAATACTTGAAGCTCTGACTTAGGTGGGGCAAAGGCAATATATGTAACATAAACATTTGTACCCCTGTAATATGCTGAAATAAAAATAAATAAATAAATAAAAATAATAATAATAAAAAGCAGGAGCACTTCAGCTTTATAGCATCACAGGATTTTTTAGCATTCACTCCCTTGAAGAAATTATAACAATAATAACATTATTATTATTTGTAATAGCCAAGATATGGAATCAACTTGTGTCCATCAACAGATGAACAGATAAAGAAAACTTATACGTGTGTGTATATATATCTCCATATATATGCGATGAATTATTATCAGCCTTAAAAAAGAAAGAAATCCTTTCATTTGCAAAAATATGGATAAACTTGGATGATATTACAAAATAGGAAAGGCGGATACAGAAAGACAAATACTGCATGCTGTCACTTACATGTGGAATCAAAATTGAACTCACAGAAGAAAAGAGTTGAATGTTGGTTGTCAGAGATTGGAAGAAGAATAAGGAGATCTTGGTTAAGGGGTGCAAAGTTTTCAGTTTCACAGGATGAATAAATTCTGGGAATTTATTGTATAGCATGATGACTATAGTTAACAGCCATGTATTGTTACTTGAAAATTGCTGAGAGTAGATCTTAAATGTTCTCCACAAAAAATGATAAATATGTGAGGTGATGGATATATTGACTAGGTTGATTTAATCATTTCACAGTGGTTACATATATCAAAATATCACATTGTACATTGTAAAATATGCAATTTGTATTTGCAAATTATATCTTTATAAAGCTTTGGTGGCAAGACAGTGTGAGTGGCTATGTTAATTTCAAAAAGAGCAAACTTCAGAACAAGGAAAATTTTCACGTATAAAGAGCAGCATTACATAATGATAAAGAGGTCAATACTTCAAAAAGGGATCGCAATTCTTAATGTGTATGCATCTAGCAAAAGAATGTCAAAGCATGTAAGCCAAAAACTGATAGAACTGGGAGAAGAAATAGATAAATATACTATTACAATTAGACATTTTAACATATCTCTATCAGAAATGGACAAATTCATAGGCAGAAAATCAGTAAGAATATAGATAAACTCAACAATACCATCTAACAATTGGATATAATTGACATTTATAGACTACTTCATTCAACGTTAGCAGATTACACATTCTTCTCAAGCTCACATGGAACATGCATCAAGATAGACCACATTCTTGGACATTAAACATATCTTTACAAATTTAAAAGAAAAAAATCATGCAATATCTGCTCTTAGATCACAATGAAGCTTGCCACTGCTTTCTAAAACATACTGGAAATCCTAACTAATGGAATAAAGCAATAAACTGAAATAAAAGCTATGTAGATTGAGAAGGAAGAAATAAAACTCTTTGTACACAGATGATATGATTGTCTGTGTAAGCAATCCAAAATTATCAATAAAACAACTCCTGGAACTAATAAACAATTATAGCAAAATCGTAGGTTTCAGGGTTAATATACAAAAGTCAGTTGCTTTCTTATAAACCAGCAATGAACAAGTAGAATTTGAAATTAAAAACACATTATCGTTTACTTTAGCAACAAAAAATGAAATATTTATGTGTAAATTTAATAAAATGTATGTAAGATTTATATAAGGAAAACTACAAAAGTCTGATGAAAGATGTCAAAAAAAAAAAAAAAAAACTAAATAAATGGAGAGATACTCCATGTCCATGGACAGAAAGGTTCAAAATTGTTAACATTTGAGTCCTTCACAACTTGATCTATAGATTCAACAGAATCCTGATCAATATCTCAGCAAATTATTTTGTGGACATCAACAAATTGAGTCTCTAAAGTCTATATGGAGAGACAAAAAACCAAAATAGCCAACTCAATATTGAAGAACAACATAGTCATAGGACTGATACTACCTGACTTGAAGCTACCTGATTATAAAGCTACAGTAATCAGTGTGCTGTTGGTAAAAGAATAGATCAATGGGACAGAATAGAGAGCACAAAAATAGACCCACATAAATATAGTCAACTGATCTTTGACAAAGGAGCAAATGTAATACTGTACAATGGAGCAAAGACAGTCTTTTCAAAAATGGTGCTGGGACAACTGGATATTCACATGCAAAAAAAAGCAATCTAGTCACAGACCTTACACCCTTCATAAAAATTAACTCAAAATGTGTTATAGATGCAAATATAAAATATAAAACTATAAAAATTCTAGAAGATAACATCAGAGAAAAACCTAGATAAATTTGAGTATGGTGATGACTTTTAAGATACATCAACAAAAGTATGATTTATGAAGAAAAATTGATAAGCTGAATTTCATTAAAATTAAAATTATTCTCTGCAATAGACAACATCAAAGGAATAGAAAAGACAAGCCACAGACCGGGAAAAATATTTGAAAAAGACACATCTGATAAAAGCTTTATGATAATTCACATATTATAAAATGATCATTTTAAAATTTATAATGCAGTGGCATTTACTACACTCAAAATGTTGTGCAACTACCACCTCCACCTAGTTTTATGATCATTTTATCACCCCAAATGAAAACTCTAAATCCATTAAGTAATCTATATTACTAAATGGTGCTGGGAATATCAGATATCCACATGCAGAAGACTGAAACAAAATCTGTAGTTCTCACCACTCAACAAAAATTAACCTACAATGGATAAAAGACTTAAATCTAAGACATGAAACTAGAAGAATTCTAGAAGAAAATGTTGGGAAAACTCTTATAGACATTGGCCTAGGCAAAGACTTTATGAAGAACACCCCAAAAGCAATCACGGCAACAGCAAAAATAAATAAATGGGACCTGATCAAATTAAAAAGCTTCTGAACAGCCAAGGAAACTATCATCAGAGCAAATAGACCACCTACTAAATGGGAGAAAATATTTGCATGTTATACATGCAATAAAGGGCTGATAACAAGAATCTACAAAGAACTCAAGAACATCAGAAAGAAAAAATCAAATAACTTTATTAAAAAGTAGGCAAAAGACATGAACAGAAACTTTTCAAAAGAAGATAGACTAACAGCCAACAAACATGAAAAAATGCTCAACATCTCTAATCATCAGGGAAATGCAAATGAAAACCACAATGAGATATCACTTATCTCCAGTGAGAATGGCTTTCATCAAAAAGTCCCAAAACAACAAATGCTGGCCTGGATGTGGAAAGATAAGAACACTCATACACTACCACTGGTGGACTGCCAACTAGTACAACCTCTACGGAAAGTAGTATGCGGATACCTCAAAGAACTAAAAGTAGAACTGCAATCTGATCCATCAACCCCACTACTGGGTATCTATCCAAAGGAAAAAAAGACATTTTATAAAAAAGACACTTGCACTCGAATGTTTATAGCAGCACAATTCACAATTGCAATGATTTGGAAACAACCCAAGTGCCCATCAATACATGAGTGGATTAATAAAATGTGGTATATATGTATACCATCGAGTACTTCTCGGTCATAAAAAATGGTGAACTAATACCTCTTGTATTAACCTGGATGGAATTGGAGACCATTCTTCCAAGAGAAGTATCACAAGAATGGAAAAACAAACATCACATGTACTCACCATTAAATTGGAACTGGTCAATCAACATGTGCATATATGGAAATAACACCCATCAGAAATCAAGCAGGTAGGAGGGGGAAAATTCACACTTAACGGGTACAATATACACTATCTGGGTGATGGGCACACATAACTTTGACTCAAATGGTACAAAAGCAATTTATGTAACCAAAACATTTGCACCCCCATAATATTATGAAATAAAATAAAATAAAATAAATCAGAAAAAGTAACTATAAAGTTTATACAAAGCAGCAACAAAGTTTATACAGATTTAGGGCTTACTGTATTCCAGTCAAAATTTAACTGCTTTACACGTACTAAATCATTTAATCAGTACAACAAGCCCATGAAATGGGTACTATTATTACCTGTATTATACAGAATAGGAGGATGAAATAATTTTCCAAGACCACAATGCTAGTATGTCACTGAGCTTAGGATTGAAGTGGATCTGTCATAACCAATATGCTGTACCACTTCTTGAGAAACAGAAAGAGTGAAGCTGTTTTCCAAGGATGTTTTATACTGAAATAATTCCTATTCCAGGTTTATTCCATGTGATTTCTAATTATAAGTCATGTTTATTAAGGCAGCTTGGGTGAATTTCTGTTCCATGGAGCCTAATCACCCTACCTACCAGGTCATATAGCTGATATGGAGAGGGAACTCTGGAACAAAGTGGGAGCCTAGTGCTCAGAACAGGAGCCTGAGATCAGGGTCACATTATCAGGAAGGGAAAGTTAATGCTGAGTATAAACATGAAAGGCTAGAGAGAGATGGAACTTCAGCAGAGCCAGTTGGTCAGAATCAAATTATTTCTGTTATGTTGAGAAGAAAGTCACAGTGGCTTGAAATCAAATCGAGTCTGACAGTCAAATTCAACTTCCAAAAATTCTAGATGGAACTTGTACCAGCTAAATAGTCCCTGGAAACTAGATTAACTGAATTTTGCCTTCAGTTGCATGTGCAAAAGTAATCATATTGCTGATATAAAATACTGTTAGTTTGGTTATGACATTTTTGGCAGTATTATGAGTTCATGATCTGTCAACATTTTTTAAAATGTGATGTTTTTGGAGTTAGAGTAGTTTCAGTCCCAATTTGCCATTTAGTAGGCACACCATTTGGACATGTCACTGAGTAGTATTTCATCATATACAATATGGAGACAAAAATACTTCCCTGGACACATGTGGAGAAGGACAAAATGGAAAGTGTGTAAATTAGCTACTCCAATATCTCATTGGTAATTCTAAGTGGTTCATTATTTTGTTACTGTGATAACTGTGAATATTATTGAATATGTAAAATATCCAACCATATAGAAAAATTCCTAAACTACGACACTTTAGTGAAAGAAAGTTCTATTTAAACTTCCTCATGGAAAACCTTCACAGTGATGGACTTTTTTGGATATCTGAATGTTAGCATGAAGGTGCTTCGTTACATCCTTAAATTTAATTTAAACATTTGAAGTTTACTGGGACCTAGACTTACCTCCTCGTAAATATGTAAAACCTAATTCTGTCGATTATACTTTTGCTTCAGAATGAGCTTCCTTTTAATTACTTATTATTCATTAACTGTTCCTTTCTTTTTTCATTTAAAAATTTTAATTGTAGCACTTAAGGGGCCACCTCTGTCTTCTTACCACACTGCAGTTAGCTTTTAGCTCTACCTTACTTGCTGTGGTGTACACCTTCCACCCTCCTCCAAGAAAATCCTGACAGGTTCCCTCTGATGTTTTACCTTGCTGCAAGCTAAGTATCCTATAATCTCCTTCCCTAGTGGTGGGAAAACTGCTCATATGCCATCATACATTCTTATTCTTTTCTCTACTTCAAAGCTTAAATTATAAACTCTGGGCTTTGGGTTCTCCAGGTTTTGGTCCTCGATAACCAAAGGCAAGATTTTGTTACCCCCAAAAGAAATTTTCTGGCTCAACAAGCAACTCTATATCATACAAAACACAGTTCTCAAAACTGTTGCCTCACCTACGAAAGTATAAAAGTCTGTCACTGTGTCTGTGTGTGTGTAATGTGTTCTATGAATTGCATTATGTGTGTATAGGAATGGGCTATAAATGGTACTTTTCTGATGTTAATATAACCATCTAAATCTCTTTTAATTAATGTAGATATTCTATGTCTTTTTCCATCTGTTCACTTTTAACCTATATGTGTGTGTTTTTAATTATGTTTGTAAACAACATATAGCTGGGTCTTGCTTTTTTATTTAATCTGACAATCTTTACCTTTCAACTGGAGTCATTGTTTAGATTATTTAAATTTAATTATTTATATGACTAAGTTCATTTCACATTGCCATTTATTTTCTATTTGTCTCATCTATTCTTTTTTCCCTTTTCCTAGTTTTCGAACCTTGAATGAATTTGTATTTGTTATGACGTCATTCATTTTATCTCCTATTTTTATTTTACTATTTTACTGGATGGTTTAGGAATTACAGGGTATAGCTTTAACTTAACAAAGTTTACGTTGAGGTGATATTCCACTAAAAGTGTAGTATAAGGACCTTATATCAGTAGACTTCTATTTCTCTTTTCCTGGCCTTTATGACACTGTTGTCATATATTTTAACTTTGCATATTTTATAAACCCACTGATACATTGTTATTATTTTTATTTAAGTTACTACTTTCCTTGTAAAGAGATTTAAAGGATTAAAAAGTCACATATTTAGTCATGTTGGTATTTCCAAAGCTCTTTGCTCCTTTGTGCAGGTCCAGATTTCTGCCTGGTATCATTTTCCTTCTGATTGAAAAGTTTCCATAATATTTCTTACAGTAAATGTCTATTAGTGATAATTTTTTTTAGCTCTTTTATGTTTGAGACAGTCTTTATTTTGCCTTACTTTGTAAAACTTATTTTCGCTGGATATAGAGTTTTAGGTTGGCAGATATTTTTCTTTCTTCTTAAGATGTTAGTACACTCTTTTCTTGCTTGTACTGTTTCCAAGAATAAATCTTCTGTCATCTTTATCTTTGTTTTCTGTAAATAACATGATTTTTTTCCCTCATATTGCTTTTAAGGTTTTCTCTTTATCACTCATTTTGAGCAATTGGATTATGTACCTTGGTGTTGTTTCCTTTGTGTCCTGTGCTTAGATTTTACTGAGCTTTTTGGAAAAAAGGTGAATTCACATATTTTATCAAATGTGGAATTTTGTAACCATTATTTCTCAAAAATTTTCTGCTTTTTTTGCTTTCTCTTCTTCTTTGGGGATCTTATTATAAATATATTAAGCTGCTAGAACTTGTCCACAGTTCAGTTTTTTTTAATTATTATTTTTTAAATTGTTTTTCTCTGAGCATTTCATTTTGGAAATTCTATTGCTATGCCTTCTAGTTCACTAATTTTTTCTTCTTCAATGTCAAATCTACTACTAATTTCACTCAAGTTATTTGTCATCTCAGAAGTTCTGTTTGTTTATTTTATTGTCTCTTCTATATCTCTAACTGTTTTAACATAGCTTTTTATATCTTTTTCCACTAAATCTGACATCTGTGTCAGTTCTCAGTTTTAATTGATTGATTTTTTTTCCTTATTAAGTGTTCTATTTTTCTGAATCTTTGCATGTGTGACCATCTGTAATCAGATGCCAGTTATTGTGGATTTTCCCCTTGCTCGGTGCTGGATACTTTTTTTCCATAAATATTCTTGAGCCTTATGCTGGGACGCACTTAAGTTACTTGGAAACGGTTTGTTCATTTTGTGCCTCACTTTTTAAGTTTGCTTGAGCAGAGCTTAAACACTCTCAAGGTAGTGTTTAACTTAGGGTGAATTAATTATTCTCCACTAGTGAGGCAAGACCCATTTCAGTACTCTGCCTAAAGACCTGTGAAGTATGAGATTTTCCAGCCTGGCTAGTGGGAACATGGAACTATTCCTGGCCCTGTGAGAGCATCATGTAGTTTTTCTCTAATACTTTCATGTTTCTGTCCCTGCCCGTGAATAGTTTTCTCACATATATGCGTTGATCAATACTCTAATGAGTACTACCTCTGAAGATCTCTAAGATTTCTCTCACGCAGCTCCCTCCTCTACTGCTGTTTCTCTTATGAACTCTAGCTGCTTTAGTGTCATGGGATTTTAAACCCCATCTCCTCAACTCTGGGAGTCCTCTTGGGCTCTGCCTCAATTCAGTCTCCATGCACTGTGACCCGGAATCTCTCTCAAAACATTAAGTTGGGGCAATTGTGAGGCTTACCTCACTTACATCCCATTTTCCAGGGATCATTGGTTTTCATTGTCTTTTTGTGTTTCAGACAGAAGAGTAAATCTGGTTCCAGGCACTCTATTGTGGGAAAAACTGGGAATCTTGCATATCACTGAGTTTTAAAATAAAAGTTTTATTTTGAAATAATTATACATTCACAGGAAGTTGTAAAGAAATGTGTAGGAGTAGTCAGTGTACCCTTTACCCAGCCTTCCCCAATGTTAACATCCTGCATAACTATGTAAACACAAAACTAGGAAATCAACATGGACACAATCCACAGAACTCATTCAGATTTCACCAGCTATATGTCTACGGATTTGTGTGTGTGTTTGTAGCTCTATGTGATTTTATTGTATGTGTAGCTTCAAGCAGCCACCACTACAATCAAGATGCTTAACTATATTATCACCACGAGGCTCCATCATGCTGTCTTTTTATAGTCACAATCACCCTTCCCTTCATTCTTCACCCATGAAACCCTTAACCTATTCTTTATCTCAATGGTTATGGTATTTCACAAAGGTTATATAACTATAATAATGAGTATATATCCTTTGACATTGATTTTTTCATACAGCATAATTTCCTTGAGATCTGTCCAATTTGTGGATATTAATAGTCTGTCTTTTTATTATTGATTAGTATTCCTTGGTATGGATGCACTGCCATTTACTTAACCATTCACGTAATGAAGGATGTTTGGCAGTTTTATTGTTTGGGGTATTATAGTAAAGTTTTTATGAACATTCATGAAAAGTTTTCTTCATGAAAATTAGTCTTCAGTTTTCTAAGATAAATAGCCAAGTGTGCAAGTGCTTGTTCTCATAGTAAATCCATTTTTAGTTGTAAAAGGAACTGCCAGATTATTTTCTAGAGTGGTTTTACCATGTTACAATCCCATCAGGAATGCATGGATAATTCTCTGCATTCTTGTCAGCATTCAATGTTATCCCTATTTTTTGTTTTAGCCATCTGGTATGTGCATAGTGATATCTCATTGTGATTTTAATTTGCCTTTTTCAAATGACTAATGATAAACACATTTTTCAAATACTTATTTTCCATCTGTATATCCTCTTCTGTGAAATATCTTTTGCTCATTTTCTAATTAAAATATTTAGATTTTCTAACATTGACTTTTGAAAATTCTTTACATATTGTAGATAAAGTTGTTTGTCTTTTTAATGTAATTTGCCCATATTCTCTTCAAATCTGTAGTTTGTCTTTTCATCTTTTTATCAGGATCTTTTGCAGAGTTAAAGTTTTTAATTTGGGTGAGACCCAACTTATCAATATTTCCTTTTATGGATTGTGCTTTTGGTGTCGTCTAAGAACTCTATTCCTAGTCACAGACCCCCAAGATTTTCTTCTTTTTGCCTATATATTTTATAGTTTTTCATTTTATTTGTAAGTTCATGATTCATTTTGAGTTAATTTTTATATATCATGTGAAGTTTACATTGAGGTCAACTTGTGTCTGTTTTTGTTTTACTAGAGATGGCCACTTATTCCAGCATAATTTATTGAGAAGGCTCTTTCCTCTTGCTTATGCACCTTTGTCAAAAATTAGTTGATCATATTTCTGTGGTTCTCTTCAGGGTTTTCTATTAGATTCTATTGATATATGTGCCTCTCCCTCTGCCATTACCGTATTGTCCTGAATACTGTAGCTATATAGTAAGCCTTAACTTCAGGGAGAGTGATTCTTCCCACTTTATTCTTATTTTTCAAAATTCTTTTAGCTATTCTAGAGCCTCTTTTTCAATATAAATATATAACAAACTTGTCTATTTCTACAAAAGGCCTTGCTAAGATTTTGATAGAAACTATGTTAAGCCTATAGTTCAATGTAGGGAAAAATGGCATCTTTACTATGTCCAATCTTCCAATCTATAAACATATCATTGATCATTTTTAACACTTTTTGTAAGGCTGAAATTTAATTTAATCTTTAACTTGATTTAATTAATCTTTAAAAACAGAGCAAATTTTAGAGATTCATAAAAGTATTTCTGTTTGTCTCCTTGAAAGAGATCAAAATCCTAAAAAATCTGTGAGGCCATTCCTATATAAATGAATACATTTATTTCTAGTTCAATGGCTTTATAGTTTTTATGAATATTTTCTTTCTATACACAATAATGAAACTGGAATTTTCTTTGAAGGTAATTTCCTAATTTTCAGGGTTTTTTTTTTAAATAACCATTTATTATGAGCAAGATACAGTGGAAACTTATATAGAATTTCTCTTCAAAATATGTTATCATTTTATTCTACCTTACTCTGTCCTGAATGCTCTACTAAAATTTAGATATTATATAGCCTCAAAATAATTTAATCACACATTTAACATAAATAGAAGTGCTAATCTTAATTTATTATAGCAGATTTGGCAAATATTTTCATTTTTTATATCCGTTTTAAAAGTTATATAAAACATAAAAAGAAATAGTTTAGAAATGAAATGGGGCATCTTTCTGAATATAACTTTTAATTTGCTTAAGTGAAAACATGTGAATAGGTATTGTATGTTTTCTTGAAATACATAGAGAAATTGAATAGGATGTGAAAAAATGAAAGAAATGGAAATTGAGTATCATCACTAAAATAGATGTATCATATGGTTAGCCACTCTGAAGAAGATGCTTAGATTAAAATTATTACATTGCCACTAAACTTCTTCATACAAGCTTATAATATTTAATTATATTAAAATTTAATATAGTAGATGAACAACCCTCCAAAATATGTTTTTGATTAAAGCATAGAAAATTATTCATCACACTTTTTGAAATTCCAGTATTTTTCACATTATTCCAAAAATATGAAGAATGTGAAAATTTCCCTTTTGAACTACATATAATGTTCCCATTGTTTATTTTAAAGATAAATTATTTACAATTAAAATACATATGTAAAACATCTTTTTAACTGCTGAACATACATGAATGCACTAACACATGCATTTATGTGTGTATGCTTAAATTTATTTTTTAATATATGCTATGTTATGTCGTTCCATTAAGAGGGAATAAGAAACATGACGGCTTGGGATAAACATTTTTTAAAAATTTTCTAATTAATTTTCTAATTTTCTAAATTAAATTTTTCTAATTAATTTAACTTTACATAAGTTTTGTGTGATCACTGGCAGAAGAAAGCATTACCTCATGTTTCAGGCCAAACCCTTGAGAACTACAATGAAGCTAATACTAAATAGTTTGAAAAGTATAAATGGCATCTGCCATCTTAGAAGAGTAACCACCTTTCAAATCTATAGTTGAATTAGGATTTGATTTCAATAATTGGGCTGCCCTCCTTCTTTTAAGATGTTATTTTTTTCACAGAAATGAGAAAATGATCTATTGGGCTAGAAAATAGATGTAGATATACACATAAATGGAGATATTCATAAAAATTTATAATCGAAAGAAGCAGCTTATATTTAGAATAATCACAGAAGTAAATGTGTTGATCATCTCTCCTCTTGTGCTTTTACAATACAAAATGAGCATGTAAATTGGACGTATTTGGCATTTCACACTCTCTATTTCCTCAGCAGTTATCCTAGAAGTTTTGCTATTTTTTGTAAATTTTGTTTAAATAAATATGCATATTAAAAGTGTATGTATGAGTGCACCAAATTCATTCATGTCATTGTGGCTCAAGGTGATTTTTTTATTGTTACTATGGTATACTACTCCATTAAAGGAACAGATCACAATTCATTTATACATTCCTATATATTTGAGCACTGAAGTTGTTTCCAGGTTTGTGACCATTGAAAATAGTGCTTCTATGAGCAACTTCTGGAAGATTTTTTGTGTATAGGGATTGTTAAAATTGATATTGAAAAATGGAAAGAACAGGTGCCCTTCCTTTCAATAAGTCATCATTAATATACACATGGTACACTAAAGAAAGAATTGTCAATGCTATGGAAGAGAACCCTAATAAAGAGAACATCACAAAAGTCTGGAAGGATTACACCATTGAAGATATCATCATTATTATAGCAAAAACTCGGTAAAAAGCCATCACATCCACACCAATAAATTCCTGCTGAAGAAAACTGTGTCCAGAAGTTTTGCATTACTTTACAGGATTGTGGATTGTGCGCATGGCAAAAAAAAGATAGAAGGTAAAGGGTTATAAGATATAGATCTTGGAGAAACTCAAGAGCTAACAGACACACCAGAGGAACTAACAGTAGATGACTTAATGGAGATGAGTACTTCTGAACCAGTACCAGATGATAAGGAAGAAGACGCAGAAGAAGTAGTGCCAGAAAACACATGACATTAGACAATCTTGCAGACGGGTTCCAATTACTGAAAGTTGCTTTTGGCTTCTTTTATATTATGGACCCTTTTATGGTATGGGCACTGAAACTAAGCAAAAGAAGCAAAAAGAAGGATTGATACCATATAAAAACATTTTTAGAGAAATGGGGAAAAATCAAAAACATTAGAAAGAAAATATGATATATTTCCCTAAAGTTACATCAACTGTGCCTGCCTTGTCTTCTTCCCCTTCCATGTCCACCACTCCTTCCTCATCTGCCACACCTGAGACAGCAATACCATTCCCTCCCCTTCCTTCTCCTCCTCCTCCTCAGCCTGTTCAATGTGAAGACAATGAGGATGAAGACCTTCATGTTGAACCCCTTCCACTTAAAGAATAGTGAATATATTTTCTCTTCCTTATGATTTTCTTAATAACATTCACTTTTTTCCAATTTAATTTATTGTAAGAATACAGTATATAATGCATCTAATTTATAAAACATGCTAATTGGCTGAGGTGTTTTATTATTATTATTGGTATGGCTTCTGGTCAACAGCAGGCTATTAGTAGTTAAGTTTTTGGGAAGGCAAAAGTTATACGCAGATTTTCAAATGTGAAATGGGTCAGCACCCCTAACACCCATGTTATGTTGTTCAAGGGTCAACTGTGTGTGTATGTATGTGTGTGGTGTGTCTGTATTCAATTTCCTTTGGCTTCCATCACACCTGTGGAAAAGTCAGCTGTCAGTTGTCATTTTCATCATTACTGCTTTGAAGTAAAGGTGACATTTTTTCTGTGTCTGCTTTTACTTTATTTATTTATTTATTTAATTTTTGGTGACTTTAGTAGAGTGTACCTAGGTGTATTTTTCATTTTATTACAATTGATTGAATTTTTCAATACTTCTTACATGTATTTTAACTAGTTTTTCAATGTATTCCAATACTACCTGCTCCAATATTGATTTTGCCTCATTTCTCTGTTCTCTACTTTTTGACTCTACCAACATTAAGGTTAGGCCTTCTTTCTCAGTATGGCATTTCCTATAACACTTTTCAATTTTTTCCTATGCATATGTTCAACTATTTTTCATTGTTATACTACTTGACTCAATAATTCTATCTCCTGCTGCATTTAATCTGATTTTAAACTCTTCTGGTCAGATATATACCTGATAATTTCCATTTGATTCTTTGTGTAGTTTCCAATTATCTGGTGAATCTATCTTTTCATGAATTTTTATTACTCTCTTGGACATATTTACTATAGTTATTACAATGTCATTTTCATGTAACCCTAATATGGGTATAATGTATAGATCTATTAATATTTTCTTTTATTCTCTTGATTTTTGTCCCTATGATCCTGTCTTTGGCTATGATTTTTTATTTCTTGTTGAATTCCAGACATTTCTAAAACAGTGTGGAGACTCGAATAGTATTTTCATATGTTATTTTCTGTATCTAGAAAAGTCCCATCCTTCATTTCACTATACATTTAAAGTGGTTTCTGATCATTTTAGTCCAACCACAGATTATGATAAATCAGAGTTGGGTTGTAATTCTATTAAAATTCAATCTACCTGATTTGTACTGCTTTCCAGATTTCTGTTTTATTTTTGCTTTTGTTTTTAACTAAGAATATGATGTATTCTGTGGGGTCCTTTCCCCATTAGTTAACAGTAATAGGGAAATTAGTTAACAGTAACAGGGAAATTAGTTAACAGTAATGTCTCATGAGACTAGTGAAAAACTCTCCTATATTTTTCAGAGTTTTTCTGTTAAACTTTTAGCCTCACATCCCATGCAGCCCCAGTAGTTTACTGAAGGAAAATTGGCCATGTGCTTGAGTCTTTAAACCCAGAGTTCTTGTATTTTCTCTGTCCTTTCTCAGTAAACTTCCGGACTTTGTAACAGATTTTCAGCCTTCTCCATATGTCTGCGTTTAACAATTCCTCCCAAGTTAGAAGTGGTGCAGAAGCCATTTTTTAATTTCTGATTTTTTTCTCTCTCCCTCTGGTTCTTTTTATCCCAGAGCCCTACACTTCCTTCAAACTTGTTTTTTTTCCTATATTTTTCTATGTTTTATGTATTTTATTTGTTTTATTACATGCATTTTATTTATGTTTTATACTAAATGGAATGCTCATTTGCTGCTAACTGTTCTATCACAATCAGAATTGAAAATCCCCACCTTAGAAATTATAAATGAATATAATAAATTAACAATATATAAAGTTATTTTCTTTAGTCTTTTCCTGAAAAAGGCACACTCCCCCAGAATTTTGTCTTGAATTTTTATCTCTTCAATTAAAACAATATTATTATTATTGTTTCACACTGTCACTATTTGTTTAGATTCAACCACACTTACAATATTTCTGATTCATTGCTATTACATCTTTGGCTTTCTTTCTATGATCATTTTCATTTTTCTTATAGGTACACCTTTGGACAATAAACATTAACATAGCTAATCAAGTAAGTCTCCTGTTGTGTAACTGCATGAGATTCCAGGTGCTACTCTGTTTCCATTTTGAAATCTAAATGAAAAGTAAACAATTGTAAAAAATAGTAATGAAGACTATCCTGAAGATAGCCTTAGAAAAAAGAAAATCTCATATTCAAAATTATGTGCAGCATCATTTGTTTATGTCCTTTCTCTGAAAGCTTTGGTATTAGTTTGCAACCCTGGGACTCCACTAAGTTAAAAGTATAATTTATTCTCATCTTTTTGTAAAACCAAAGCTAACGATGTTGCTCTTTAAATTGCTGCCTAATTTATATTAATAAGGCACAGATTATTATGGAACATATAATAATCACAGAGAAATTGATAATGACTTGAATCACTACTGGCTTGTTAATGGCAAAGCTTTTACTATAAAAAGAAATTCTTTAACAACTGCAATTCACCAGTTATGGAGAAGTTTTATTAAAAATAGAGTTTAATGGTTTCTATGGTATCTAGTGTAAGATGTAAAACATCATTGTGCTTATAACGAAACTGTGATATTCATTCAGATGTTGATAATGTATAATCAGGTAAAATTTGGAGCTCATGATGTTTAATTTTTCTTCCATGTTTGACATCTTTGAATACTTTATTAACAAAAGGAATATAGTGAAAGAAGCTTTGTGATTAATAGAAACTAGAGTTCAATTATTATCATCTCCAACAGATAAAATTTACTGAAAAAAAATTATATCTTGATTTTGCCAGCTCAAACCTTTTATAATCTCCTTTAATATAGGATAAATTTAATGTTTTACTAATGCATGTGAAGCTTCAATTCTGAATGCCCTCAGGACAAACAATTCACTGACAAAATTTTTCCCTTTAGGGTAACCTATTATTAGATTCTTTCAGGAAAATGTGTTCTATTAAATAAAGGTAATTCAAGAGCTAAGAAACATTTATTGACTGGTTTTTGTTTGTTCGACATACACTAAGTGCTTTGTGTATGCTATCTCAGTTAATGCCCCAATCCTATGACATATACATTGCCCTTTTCAAGATATAATAACTGCAACAAAGAAAAGTTGGTGATTTGCCACAAATATTGCATCTAGAAGGTGCTGAAGCTTTAATTTGAAAAGCAGGTGCACCCCAATTTTTCCACTGAATAGTCATCAAAGATAAAAAAGTAACAGGGACGAACAGGAGGTAGAACCCTTGAAAGGACAAAGAGTGCCTAAAAATAGCTTCATCATTTTCACAAAATTCTGGGGACCAAATTTAATGATCCCAGAAATCCTGTTACCATTTGTTTATTTTTTCACATCTTTCCCTTCTGCTTTATGTATGGTTCACTTTACTGTTGAGAAGCATCCTCTAGGAATGAACTAAGAGAAAAGGGTGGAGAGAGAGAGAAAGAGAAAGACTGCTTTAGGTACAATTGGTGAAGTTCAAATGACTACAGTATATACCATCACCCCAATTAACAGCAAGACTTAACTTCAGTCCTTCTAGATGATTGGCATTCTCAGACTAGCTGAGGCCCAACAGGTTGACATGGGCCAGATAATGAAGAAAGCATTGCATGCCATGGTAAGGATTATTGACTTTCAGTATTAAAAAAGTGCTAGAGGAATGGGCAGTTTAAATTTCACTTCTGCGAAAACTTTCCTGATGTACAAAGGGAAAAAAAAAATAAAGAAAAGAAAACAGAACAAAGAAAAGAAAAAGAAAGTGAAATAAACAAAAAGGGAAGTAAAGATACAAAGAAGAATAGCATTCCTCTACAATCCCAAGGCTGTATACTTTTATAGCACTAACATGACAAGTATAAATAATTAGAAACCTTTTTTTCTCTCTCTCTTTCTGCTTCATAAGGAGGTTTCCATCTGAAACTTCTGAATTATTTGTGATAATGGGTGAAGAACTAGACTCATCAGGGAGCAATTACATAGACCTACAAAATTACACAAAAGAGAGAGGAGATAATATTGGCAAGTTGGAATTAACGGTTTAAGAGAAAAACAGATATGTTTTGTACAGAATCAGGGAGAAGATTGGTAGAGTAGGACTCCTGTAACATTTAGGACTTTGGGGAGTCTGGCAAACATAAGTGAATTTTAGGGTATGTGGCTCTATAATATTTGATGTAATTTCTTTTGACACTTATTTGAGAAATTTGGGTAAGCTA
This sequence comes from Indri indri, assembly GCA_004363605.1. Lineage (NCBI taxonomy): Eukaryota > Metazoa > Chordata > Mammalia > Primates > Indriidae > Indri > Indri indri. The sequence continues at coordinate 5,300 of RJWJ010014168.1, read as the reverse complement.
TAAATTGCTTTTCAGTGCTCTGTAGACTTCGAACTGAGGACTCTTTTGAATGTGACTTGATGCTGAGATTGGCTTCAAGGTAGTTCACATACTACAGCAGCGGTTTAGATGTTGTATTAGAATTAGTTGTCTGTGGTTCCACTGATATTTAATTCCTTGAGAATAGATGTCAGACGCTGTGGTGCCTATTCTCTCATTTCTTCTTCTCCTATACTGTAGGTGACTTACTTCCCTTTTGCAGGCTCAGTTATACCGTATGTATACCCCCAACTATGACCTCATTCAATAGAAATTTAGGAGACTGCCAAGGCTTGCTTATTACTATGTGAGAGAATTGCATATAAGCATGTAATCTGTTCTTTATCTAGAATTTGCAGTTGCTTATGTAACTCATTTCATCTTCCCCCTTGTGTAGCTAACGACCTTTACGTCAAGGTATTCTTCTAAGGAACGGGTGAAACTGTTAGGTCCCAGTATGTATGAAACCATAAACTATAAAACACTCATACAAGAGTTACCACAAAAGTACTTTTTGCCAGTAGTATGTAAGATTTTAATTAAAACTGAATGAATATATACATTAGATGAGTTTTGGGGCATCTGTTCTATTCTTTAATTTCAAGCTTTCAATTCTTAAAGAAATACATATTCCATTAAAAACGAGCCACTCTAATTTCAAGACAGCAGTTAAATTATTGGTTGGTATAGTTTACTTTGTGGCAACCACACTAGTTGTTCGTCTCTTTTATGGTTGTGTTCTGTGTGTAGTTTTATAAAGTATTTCATTTGACCTAAGAGTCTTGTAACTTTAATTTTGGTATATAAGTGTGAGGTCTTATTTGCAGTTTGCAAAAGTAAAAGAACACTATTTAATGCCTACGAAAGGAAAAGAGCTTCACTCTAATTACCTAGAGAATATTCTTCACCAGTGGAGACAGTCATTCGTGTGTCCATACTTGCCATCCTCACTTGCCATAATGGTGAGTAAACTTCCCCCTATACTTCCCAATCTTCATTCAAGGTATATATATTATAGAGGGATGATTCTAACAGTAGCCAATGACACGTTCGGCATGCATTTCAATAACCCAACAGTAGCAAAGAAGAAATCTAGATGGTTCATTCTGCCTCATGTATGTACATATCTAAAGTAAAGCTATCTTTTTAAGGGTTTTCCCCGAAAATGTTCCCATTTCTGTCTACCCATAATGTGACCATCCATCTCACCACTATAGCAGTCATACTACCATAGGATGAGAAATAAAGCCTTTTATCAATATTCAAAAATGTGCTCTAAAACGGCTGATTCCAGCGCTGCAACAGAAGACCAAGAGTACGACAACCAAAATATCAAAATCCCTTACTCTTCTGAAACATGTTATGCCATTCAAAATGTATTCTCACTGCTTCTCTTCTGAAGGTCCAGAAGTCCTGGACGTATAGGGAAAAAACTTATAAAGGTGAGTGGCTTGTCCAAGATGAAAAAGTCATACATATCTGCTCTACAGACTTGTGCGTATAATTAACAATACTGAACTATAGAGTCAGAAATTCGTTAAGAAGGTGGATCCCGTGTTATGTGTCTTTTTTACCACAGTAAAAAAGTAATTTGCCCAAATTCATATGATTAGTGGTGGTGATAAAATTAAGACCAATTTCTCTGCTTCCTGGAAATACCTTATTTTCTCTCCCTCCTTCCTGTCCTTCTTTTCTTCTCCTCTCTTTTCATTTCTTTTTCCTCCCCCCTGCCCTTTCTGTCTGTCACTCCCTCCCTTTATTCCGATCACCTTTTCTGCTTTTCTTCTTTCTTTCCTTCATTCTTTTCTCCAGTTGAATTAATATACCTGTCATATTTCAAGCAGTCAATATGTTTTCTCTTTATTCCAAACCCTTTTTTAGAAAAACATAAACAGGCAACCACGATATTTTGTCTTTATTCCACCCTTTTTCTTTCTTTATATCACCTTTTTTTTCCCCCTAAACATCAATGTTTATCCATAGAAGAGTCATTGCAAAGACCGACTTCTCTGAAGAGGACAACGACAAAAATGAATTTACAACATTGTACTTAATACAATGATAATATTCAGTGTTTACTGGATGTTTTTCATATGCCAAGGATTTTTTTTAATGTTTTGTTTTCTTATCTAACAATTCTATGGAACTAAGAACTACAATCATTCACATTTTACAGATAAGGACACTTAGGTACTGAGATTTTTAGTAACCAGCCCAAGTTCACAAAACTGTATAATTAAGGGCACCTGAACTCCAGAGCTTATAACTACTTCATGTATTAAATTTACTATTCTTATCATCACCATAATACATTCACTCCATAAGAAAAAAACAATAAAAAGAGAATATAAAATACTGATCTTTATTCCCATTCCAGCCTTCCATTTCATTTCCACAGTTAGCTATTATGAGCTTTCTTGTGTGTCGTTCGGAAAATTTTTCAGGTATACACACACACACTCACACAAATGCACAAACAGATAAGATTTTATAAAAAGTTGTGTGTTAGGTATAGCTACATCCTTTTTAGATGCACATAGGAGCATGTTTACTTTTATACCTTCCATTTTAAATTCAATATATTTTTGAGATCTCTCTATATTAGCATCCATTTTAAAGGCTTCAGAGTATCCCATTATCTACTAATGGACATGCACGTTGTATAAGAAATGTTAGAAGTTTATATGTGAATCTTTGTGTTCATCTGCAAAATTATTGCAGAATAATTACTAAAAATTGTATTAATTGTTGAAAGAGTATTATGTAAATTTACACACCTATTAGTACATTTATTCCCATTTCTCTGCCTTCTGGTCAATACTATATGTTATTAAACTTCTTCACACAAAACAATTAAAAATGTTTAAATGTGTCAAAGAGCTTTTAAATATATACCTGCTAAACTAAGTGTCATGTGGGAGATACCTTGACACAGAGGTAGCCTCCAAGTAAACTATCAGGCAAGCTATGCCAGAGATCAGGGAACAGAAAAATTCACAGAGCAACTTGAATGACTTGAACTAATTTAAAGCACACAGTGCAAAGCAAAGTTTGTGACAGGATGAGTTAACAGGCTTAGGATGTGATGCAATTAAATTGAAAGGAAAATACTACCTGATTCTTGGGGTATGTGTTCATACAAAGGCAAAAGCTGACGTTTGAGTGTTTCTTGAGCAGAGGACTCCTGGGGCCATGATGGGTGCACCAAATGTTGGCTGAGTTAAGACTACATGAAGATTGAGTGTCTCATGTATATTTAGTGTGCCATACATATTTAATGTCCCAGGTGCCTCATGTACATTTAGTGCCTCATGAATATTAGGCAGGTATCTCTGCATTCTTGCGCCTCTTTCTGTATGCACACATATATGATCTACTTACTTTATCTTTCTAACAAGCATCACAGTTTACTTACTTACCTCTGCTTAACATGTGAGTTCTCCCATTCATTTTTCTTTTCCACAGCAGAATTGGACATTCTCAAATATAGAAAATGCACCTTTAAGTAAGAAAAATCTCCTGGAGAAGCAATGCAGAAGACGCTGGAAAACCAGGAAAACAATGAATAAGCAACAACACTATTTTCATACATTGCCGGAGATTATATAAATTAGAAGACTTTCTTAGAAAGTAACATGGCAATATTTATCAAAAGCCTTAAAACAATGTGTATCATTTGAATAAAAATAGAATAAAAATTTTTATTCTAGAATTTTATCTTATATAATAATTCTATGAAAAATAGGTATATAATAACACAGATAACACCATTATTTATTACAACATTGAAAAATCAGAAATGTATAGCTATAGAACATTGATTCTATATTAAATATTAAATAAATGTTATACCCATAAAATAAAATTTAAAATGATTATATGAAAAATATTGCCACATTGATGATTAAAATAGCATCAAATTGTAATTCGAATTTTAAAATTCCATATAAAATATAATTTTATAATTCCCTTTGTGAAAGGATTCTTTAAATGTATAAAGCTTAAAGAGTAATTATATTCATGCTAAATACACATATATAAAATCAGTAATATATATTAATCAGATAATTAGATGAAAACCTTAAAATTTCCTACTATCCTCATTAAATTTTAAGAAAAAGCGATTTTTAGAATTACCTGAAAATACCAAATGCTTCAGGGTGAAAACATGCAAATATTTTTTCACAAGACTGAGGGTGTGTGTGTGTGTGTGTGTGTCTTGAAGGAGTAATATAAAAGGCATTTATTCCCTTTGTGTTATTTCTCATTTCCTTCAACTTTATTAGAAATTGAAAATTTCTATGTTGTACATTTAAGCTTTTTAAAATAATCCAATGAAATCATGAAAGAGTACACTAGGGAGTGTAAGAGTTCTTACCAAAAGTCAACTTGGACTAGGCATTTTATGTTTTTTATTTTGTATTTTATTTTACTTTATTTTATTTTATTTATTTATTTATTTATTTATTTATTTATTTATTTTTTTTTTTTTTTTTTTATTCCAGGGTATTGTGAGGGTACAAACATTATAGTTACACTTTATGTCTTTGCCTCACCCAAGTGCGGGTTAAAGGCATGCCCTTCCCCCCCGTCCCCCTTAGTGCTCCCCGTGTCCTTTAGTTAAATAAAAACACAATGACTAATACTGCTGATAATTCTGAGCCAGTTTAATGTGCTATCAAAACAATGGGTCTTTTGGGAAAGAAATTTTTTTATGGTCTTAAATATATCTTTACTCAAAAGCAATTCATTTAAATTTCAAAAGAAATTTATTTATGTATGTTTACCTATAATCACCTGGAATATAACTGTCAATAATGGTACAAAAAATCAGGATTTATTTCTTTTACACAAAAATGGAACCAAAATGTCTTCAATATTAGTAAAAAAAGTAGAAATTTAAATTAACTTATATTTAGATATAGTTCTGACTGTTCTAAATTTAAAACTTTGCAAAAAATCATAAATTGTGTAACAATGTGGAACCAAGCAAAAATGTGAAAAAGGAATATATATATATTTTCTTGTCATATTCCCCTTTAAAATAATTAAATATTTCAAAACAATGAATAATAAAGTTATTCAAAATATTATCTTGTGTTTTTAATTTTTTCATATAACATACTAAGTCTATGCAGTGTCATGTACATAGATATAACAAACCAGATTTTTTATAATAAACTCTTGATACATAAGTGACAAATTGATTTGGCATAAAGTTAAACCACTGTGCTTGCTACCATCAGTATATGAGAATGCCAACCTTACTATATTGGTTTTTG
>RJWJ010014167.1:0-38448 GCA_004363605.1 Indri indri | reverse complement strand
TTTTTTTTTTTTTTTTTTTTTTTGAGACAGAGTCTCACTCTCTTGCCTGGGGCGAGTGCCATGGCGTCAGCCTAGCTCACAGCAACCTCAAACTCCTGGGCTCGAGCAATCCTACTGTCTCAGCCTCCCGAGTAGCTGGGACTACAGGCATGTGCCACCATGCCCGGCTAATTTTTTCTCTATATGTTTTTAGCTGTCCCGTTAATTTTCTTTCTATTTTTTGGTAGAGATGGGGTCTCGCTCTTGCTCAGGCTGGCCTTCTGCATCCTTGAGTGTGGTCTTTTGACTGAATCCAAAGTTTGCAGAACAAATTCTTTGAATAAAGGGATTTGTTCTGTGAAGCTTGGATTCTGTCGAGGGGCCACGCTTGGGGGTGTGGCTTGGAGGCCACACCTTGAGGCCGCAGGTTCCCCGTCCCACCCAGCTCTGCCTCTGGCTACTGGACTCTCGGTGTCCTCAAAGTTATTCTGATCACAGACGGCTCTACAAGCTGGCTCCTGACACTCCCTCCTGCAGCCTCCCGCAGACCCCACGCAGCTTGGGAGCTTTCCACACGCTGTCCATTCCAGCAGCCCCCTCGTCCCCTCCCATTCTCCTGGGTCACCCTGAGAACCCCACCCCTGCCCTGACCAGGAGGATCTGCGCTGAACAAGTGGGCCAGAAATAAGCCCCCGCCCAAGTGACAGTCCATAGTACAGGGCTAAGAACTTCTCGGACCCAGAATGGCCTCTTGAGCCACGGATGGGCAAAGAGGTGCCACTCCCTTCCCGGCAGCCCACGTCCTGGCTCTCAGCTCTTGGCTGGTGCTGTTCTCGGGACAGCTCGGTGTGTGCAGCCTCTTCCCACCTGCACTGATGGTCCCACTGTCCTGCGCTCCAGGGCCTGAAGGCAGAGTCCTAACACCTGCTCTTAATTCATCACCAACCTGGTGCCGCCAATGGCCCTAGGCTCATCCACTCTCCCTGCAGCGGCAGCAGGAGCTGAAGCCGAAGGGACAGTCCTGGGATGGGGGAGTGGTTCAGAGGTGGGGAGGAGCCTTGCTGAGGCCAATGGGGGGCCCAGTCTGATGCTGGGGGAGGAGGAATGATATGTCCTCAGACACATGCTAACGTGCTCCCCCTCCGTGGTATCGGCAGAGATACTGGCAAAGAAACAAACAAATGATTGCAAATACGGTGCACGCCCCGTACTCCGAAGCTCAGGGAACGGCTGAGAAAAGAAAGAATCGGAAGAGAAGGGGGCCAACAGGGAACAGCTACCAATATTTGGATAAACTCCTGATTGTGGATTTGGTTCTGCAGTCCTCTGAGTCACAGTCATCCAGCTGCTTACCCAGGGCCTGACTAATTGGAGGAAAGTTGAATGCAGCCAAAGAAAACAGGGGTAGATATTACAGAGCCCCAGCTTTCCAGGGCTTGGAGGGAGAGCAAATGTCTTAATTTATGGGCCTGCATTAGCCTCCCCCAGGGGAGAGGAAGTTGTCTTCGGCCAGGAGTAGACTGAGGCTTGAACACAAAAGTAGCCCCACCTGCTGACAGGCTTGCGGGCTTGATGGATGAGCAGGGTCGGCAGCCGAGGTGCCTGGGGCTGGGAAGAGCAGCACCATGTGAGCCTCACAAAGCCGGAGCCAGCAGCTGTGGGTGAAGACCCCTCCCCACCCCACGCCCCAACCTCAGGGCTGCAGTCCCGACTCAGCCCCAGATATCAAAATTGCCACCTTCCAGGTAGGGCAACACTGCTCAGGGGCTGCGGCAATTCGAGGCAGGCCTTGCCTATGTTTCTGACGATGGGGCCCTGTGCAGGCTGAACAACGTCCACAGAGGCCCCCAGTAATCAGGAAGGGGGGTGAGCAATGCAACTGGGAGGGGACATGGGCCCTCATCCCAGTCCTCACCACTCTCGCTCCTGCTGGCTGGAGTGCTGAGCTGGGAGGGAAGGGCTGGGTCCCCTCTGCCCCCTCCCGCAGTGTGCCTCCGTTTCGCTACCTGACCACGAGACCTGTGCTTCCCTCGCATTCGCCGCTGGGTGCAGCTGGTTATCTCTGCCACACCACTCCATGTGCCTAAGCCTTTAGAGCATGATCCTAAGACCGCCTCCTCCTGGAAGCCTTCTGGGTCAGGACACCCGTTCTTCAATTCATGAGGCTGATTCACTGACCACCCCCCTCACTACCATTACACGGACTAAGGGAGCCAGGTGTGGCCTACAGAGCACCAGCCTGGAAATGGGGAGACCCTGGCGAGAGTCCCAGAGCTGCCCCTGGCTGAGTGGCTCCGGGGAAATCGCTTGTACACTCTGGACCTGTTTCATCGACAACAAAGTGAGGGGTGGAGCCAGGAGCTGTCAGGACTCCAGGCCAGGCCTCTGGGTGAGGGAGACCTGCTTGTTCTTTGAGGCTCTGTTCCCTCCCTGCAGCCTCTGCCAAGGGACTGTGGGCTTTCCCAGGGCAGGGCCTGTGTGTCTCTCCCTCGCTCTGCGTCAGGCTTGTGTCCGCGGTTGCTGGTCCCACAAAGACAGGCTGGTGGCAAAGGGAAGACGTGTGTGCTAGCCAAGGACAGCGAGAGGAGGGGCGGGCGCAGGCAGCACTTCAGAACACTAAGGGCCCGAACCCAGGAGGAGAGCCGGTGTTCCCCATCCTGGGGGCAGCTTCCCGCACCCGTGGGAGCGCGAGAGGGGAGGTGGAGGAGGCACCTTCGAGGACTGCCCACTGCTCAGGCTGCACGGGGCCACCCTCATCAGAGACAGCGCCTAGCCATGGCTTAGATTGTTCCAGGCCCTGAGAAGCGTTGCCCCATCTGGAAAGTGGCAATTTTGATATCCAGGGCTGAGTAGGGACTGAGTAGGGAGAGCCGGGGGTGGGGGTGGCCCTCTCCTGTCATTTCCGGTGCTGTCATGCTCAGTTCCTTTCCCTGCCTCATGGCTCTGCTTTCTCACTTTCCCAGACCTCTCTGGGGGCCGTGGGGAGGGGCGGGGCTGCTGCTGAGAAGGAGAAGATGCTCTTGGGAGGGAGAAGCAGGAAGAAGGGATTCTCGAGCCAGAGGATGTCGCAGCTTGCAGCTCGGGTGGGGCCAGGGTGGGGCTGTGGGTTTTCCACCCAGAGAGCCAGCGGCAGGCTGCAGAGCCGCAGAGATTCGCATACGTCTGCATACATTTGTGCGTGCTTATTTCTGTCCCTGTGCCAGCCTGGCTCCCCTCGCCTTCCCTCTCTGTGCCCGCCCTGCTCAGCCCTGGCAGCTCAGGCAGCACCAACACCTGGCTGGGAGCAGCCGGGACCACCCATCAGCAACTGAGCCCTGGGCTGGACCCTGACTCAGAAAACTTGTGCAAACAGCCCTTTCCCTCCTCACCCCTTGACAGAGGCCCTCTGACACAGCTCTCCTTACGGGGCTGACCTGTCACTTACTGCTAGGGGACAACTACTGCAGCCCCCCTCCTCTCCCCCAGGTGACCCCACCATGCATTAAGGGTGAGAAGAAAATCACAGTGTAGAGCCAGAGAGAGGCCCTAGAGATCTCTGAATCCAGCGCCCTCATCTTACAGAAGAGGAAACGGAGAGGGCTGGACAATTCATTCACTCATTCAGTCAGTCGCGCCCACTCGGTGACAGATAGCATTCTAAGGGTCGGGAATTCAGCAGGGAACAAAACAGCCCCAAATCATCCTCCCTCCCAAGAGCATCTTCTCCCTAGTGGGGAGAGAGGCAATGAAGAAAAAAGGAAGGCAGCAGGTTAGACAGGGCTATGCCTGCAGAAAAACACAGCAAGGGGAGGGGCGGGGAGTGCCAGGTAGGGCCGCAGTGGTCGTTAGGAAGATGCGTCGCGGTCTGTGATCCTTGGCCCTGCCAAGTCAGTTACAGAATCAGAGGTGCAGTCGGCCCTCCTAACGCCTTGCCCACCCAGTACACAGCACCCCATCCCACTCGGCCACTCGTCCGGTGCTGGAGAAGAGGGCAAGGAGATAGTTCTCCCAGGAGAGATGCCCGGCTTGCTCGGCCCAGCCCCCTGGCTTGCGGCCTAGATGCTCCACTCCCAGCCCCGAACACGCCCCACCCACCCAGACTGCAGCGTCCCTGCGGCCCTTCCACCCCTGGGCCTGGGCACCTCGCTCTGCGCAGTCATTAACACCCGTGTCTAAAAAAGCAAGCCAGGCATGCAAGGGACTAGGGAGCGGGAGATTGACTGAAACCTACCGGAGAGATGAAATGTTTTTAATCATGATTGTGATGGCAGGTGAACGACTGCATACATTTGTCAAAACTCTTTGAATTTCATTTCATGTAAATTGTACCTTGATAAAGCTACCAGAAAAAAAGGAAAGAAAAAATGTAAGGCAGGGACTACGTAGCTGGGGAAATTTTAGAACTGAGAGGCAGAGGAGCCTTGTGGAGGCACAGGCTGAGATCAGAGGGACCCGGTTACAGTTCCCATCCCCCCCTCCTCACTGTCGGCACGGCCTTGGGTGCTTACTAATCACCCCATCTCCAACTCCGCTTCCTGGATCTGTGAAATAAAGATAATACATGTCTTCCTTATAGGGTGGTTGTGAAGATCAAGCTATATAACATACCATTTGGGGACGATCCCATAATATGTGCTCTGATAATAACAACGAACATTTTAATCAACGTTTACTGGGCAGGCATTGGTTTAAGTGCTTTACATATATCAGATTAACTCATTTACTATCACCCTACAAGGTACTAAATATTATGATCCCCATTTTATGGATGAGGAAATTGAGGCACAGATGTCAATTTCCTTCTCCTTTCCCTATCCGTAAAATGGGAATTTTCAATCTTTCTCCATCTTTAACTCTGTTTCTGCTGGATGTGAACGGGTGCTCTGGGGTAAAATGGATCTATATTCACAGTTAGAAAAATGCTGGGCTGAAGAGGTTTCTCGTTTTAAAAATGGAGATGTAATTTGCATATAACAAAATTCACCTCTTTAAAACACATGATTCATTGGTTTTTATCATACTAAAAAAGTGTGCAACCATCCCTACTACCTAATTTCAAAGCATTTTCACCACTCCCAAAAGAAACCCGTAACCAATAGTAATCACTCTCTATTTCCCTGCCCCCAGCACTGGCAACCACTAATTTGCTTCGTACAGATTTGCCCATTCTGAGAACTCATATCACTGGAATCACACAACATGTGGCCTTTGGTGTCTGGCTTCTTTCACTTGGGATAATGTTCTCAGGGTTCATCCATGTTGTAGCATGTATCAGTACTTCATTCCTTTTTATGGCCAAATAATCCATTATATGGATAGAAAACCACATTTTATTCATCCACCCATCAGTCATTAGGTTATTTCCACTTTTTTGGCTATTATGAATATTGCCGCTGTGAACATCTGCGTACAAGTTTTTATATGAACATACGTCCTCCACTCTCTCAGGTGTATACCTAGAAGCGGAATTGCTGGGTCAAATGCTATCTCTGTGTTTACATTTTTGAGAAATTGCCAAACTGTTTCCCAAAGCTGCTGCACCACTCTACATCCCCACCAGCGACAGGTAGGGCTCTCATTTCTTCACATTCTTGCCAACTTGTTATTGTCTGTCTTTTTGATAATAGCCACCCTAGTGGGTGGAAAGTGGTATCTCATGTTTTGATTTGCATTTCTCTAGCGACTATTGATGTTGAGCATCTTTTCATGTGCTTATTTTCCATTTGTGTATCTTTGGAGAAATGTCTATTCAAATCTTTTGTCTATTTTTAAATTGAGTTATTTGCTTTTTCATTGTTGTTTTGTTGTGAATGAAGGACTTCTCAGAGCCTTTCCTATGTTAATGTAGATTGAGATTCCAAAAGATAGATGGATTTCACTGCCTGTCCCAAGCCTAGCAGGCCACAGGACTCTCTCCCTGGACCTTCCCTCACCATCTTATCCCCCTCATAGGATATCTTGCAAGAAGCCAGAGAACACACGCTGAGCCTTTCTGCTCTAAGGGGTTTCAGTACTCCATAAAAAAGCCCTCAGTAGAAGATGAGGCATCACAAATTCAGAATCCTAAAACCGAGAGATCCAGTCCAGGGACCAAGTTCATGGATGAGGTGCCAAGGACCTTCCAAAAGCTTGGGAGATTGGGGAGAAGATTAGGTCCCTGGGACGACTATCCAGATGGCGAACCCAAGACAGGAAGCATTTGTCTTACCGGCTGTGCACGGGGCCACAGCTGGATGGGAGAACCCTCGTCAGCTGCTTCCAGAGTAAGGATTTCAGGCCTCTCTCTCACTCTTGTGAGTGCTTGGTCTGGAAAGGCAGGGGCTCTCCTCCCCTCTGTGGGGTGCCAGGATCTGGGCTCCCTGCCAGCTGGCCAAAAGCTTCCTTGACCACCTCCTTCCCCCTTCACTCTCTGCTCTAGACTCGCCCCAGACCCTCTTTCTGGATGACTCAGGAGCAGATCAGCGAACAGAGCTGAAGGTCCAGAATCCAAACCTTGGTGGAGCATCTAGACTGTCCCAGCCTGTCATCTGGATTGACAGGCTGAGCTCCGGGCAGTTTCTTGTGGACCCAGAGGAGATCCTGGAGACCCTAGGAACGGACTCAGGGGGGCTCCCCTTAAGCTGCGGTGGGCTCTGCTGCTCACAAGCACACCCCAGGCTGAGGCCTGCTGCTGAGTTAGCAGCTGTGCTCCATCTCTGGGCCTCAGTCTACCCATATGGCAACAAGAGTCCAATGTCTGAAGATTTTACAAACTTTTTTTCTTCAAGAGTCTGCACACACATCACAAGCAATCTCTTAGTCACACAGGGAGACCAGAGGGGGAATAAGTTTCATTCTCATTCATTCTTTCCTAAACACATTATGATTCCAGAGAAGTTAAGGGGTCAAAATTCAGATTCTTCGCTTTTCTTTAGGTTACTTTTCCCTCTCTATGTAGCTCTATCTTGTAAGGAACCACTAGATGGGCAGCCTCTTAAAACACGGGCTTATGAAAAGAGCAACAGTTTTACAGCCTCATAGATGTGAATTTGAATCTTGAGTCCTCCAGGTATCAGGTGTTTGACCTTGGACAACTTATTTAACCTCTCTGAACCTTGTTTTGCTCTCACACTTAAAGTGAACATAATGATATATGTGAAAGATCTGGCACATACTAGGGATTCAATAAATGCTAGTTTCCTTGTCAAATTGTGTCACGCAGAATTATCGTGGGTAATGGGATTTCTCAATGGGAAAGGATCTTGGAGATCACCACTTGGATTCTCTAATTTTTCAGAGGAGAAAACCAGAGCATAGAGACATTAAGTGACTTGCTGAAGGACACACAGCAAAGTGAGGTTGCTGAATCCAAGTCCCTTTAGGCAGTTCAAGGCCCCGACTGGCTCCTCTCCTCCAGGCACTAACACCTCTCCTCTTTAGGCCTTTTATACACTTTATCGAGACCTGAATTTTGACTATTGGAAGTATTATTGGCTATGATAACAGAAGACTGGAGATTTACACAGTTATTTAAGGGAGCTGGCAACTTGAACAGTCTCTTACTCATTTCCATGGCTTCCCTGAGCAGAAAGGGGAAGAGAGGATTTTGAAGGCTCAGAGAAGGTGAAGTGTTTGCCCAAGGCCACCCAGCAAGCTTGTAACAGAACCATGCCAGGCCCCCACGTGCAGCCCTCTCTGCCAATCTCAGCTGCTTCCTTCACCCGTTTTCTTTGGCTCAGAAACTCCCAAGTCCAGCAGGGAAGGAGTTAATGCAACCTCTGCTGGCCTCGGCAGGTGCTGCTCTTGAGGAAAAAGCCCCTCAGCAGAGTCTGTAGATAATGGGAGCAGGAGAGATAACGAGCTTTCTGTCTTAATTGCAGATGGGAAACAGGGTCGGCTTGTCGGAGGGCTTGGACAATTAACACAGCTGGGGCACGGGGCGGAAGAACCCTGGATGGGGCCTTGCCCCTGCTGTCTCCTCTCCGACAAGCACAGCGATCAGGGCTATTATACCAATGCGGCGAGCCTGGCGCAGCGTGAGCCCGGCTGAGGCACACAAAGAAATCAGCCAGGCAGGGAGGAGCCTGAAAAGCCACCAAAGGGGCTGAGCCCCAGAGGATGCAGAGCCATCGCGCTCGGCCCGCTCAGACACCTGGACAGTCAGAGGACGGGCTGAGCCCCACAGTGTCAGGCCTGTGCAGCGGATGCCGAGGGGTGCTGTCCACAGGGTCTCCAAAGGCTGGAGGGATAGGGAGCAGCGAGGATACGCGCTTAAGGTCAGAGAGTTGGGGTGAGTGTAGATATCAGGAGCGCAGTTGTGCCTGGGATCCGGTCTAGCTCACTGAAGAGTGCCATGGACCTGGTGCCCGGCCAGCACTCTGCAGCCAGCAAGCCCGGGACTGGACCTCAGCTCTTGGCCTTAGTTACGGTCATCAATGCTCTCCTAATCCCCCAATGCGGGGGACACTTCTTAGGCCAGCTGACCTCTCTGAGACCCTGGACACTGCAGAGTAATACTCCCTTCTTGAATTTCCCAGTTCCTTGGCTTCTGTGCCAGTCCCGGGCCTTGCCTCGGTATCATTCCTCACCATTCCCAGCGCTCTCTGTGTCCTGGGGGCCGGCTGGCTCCTGTCAGCTGAATGTGCCAGGGCCCGGGTCAGCGAGCTCCTGAACCGGCTCTGCCCGCAGGAGGCTCTGGTACAACACAAAGGGTGAGAGGAACGGAGAAGCCAGGGGCTTCTAGAAGTATCTGAGTCTCCTTGGGCGCTCAGCCTCCCCCAGACCAGCCCTCCGTGGTTCCAGATTCCACAGGGTCCCCGTTACCCTCCTCTGCTCTTGTCTCCCCCAGGTAGCCAGTTCCCTGTGTTACGTTCCCCCCTTGCAAACATGAAGAGTGGTTTCCGGTAAGACACACTGACACAGACTCATGACTGGCCTCACCTGCCCTTCTCAGGCTCCCACACGGTGGCCCCCACGGCTCCCCTCCCGCCAGCCACCCCTGAAGCACGGTGGCTCTGTTCTCAGCGGGTTTTTTTGTTTTTTTTTAATTCTTAAAGCCCTCTCAGGAAGCTCTATGTTTTCAACTACCAATTCTATGTGATGACTAAACTTCATCTCTCTCTGGCTTTAGCTTCTCTGCTGAGACACTTGTCCGTCCGACATCCTCACTGGGCTGTTCACAGACACGCCACACTCAGCACATGCAAAGCTGAACTCACTTCCTTCCTTTCCCTCTCACGCCTGACACACACTTTCTCAGCTGGGGCTACTGAGCCCAGGAGCCACGCTCCCCCCCACCCCCCACCCGCTCCATCCTGTGACTCCTCTCTCTTGAATGTCCCTCGTGTTCATCCCTGCAACCCGCCTCCACCGTCTGCGTTCACCCTCCCTGGAACCCGAACAAAACCTGCTCCCTGGTCTCTCCGCTTCCTGCCCTGTCCATCCCGGATGACCACTCAGAAACGCAAATCTGACACACCATCTCATGCTTAAAACCCTTTAGAGGCCTGGGCACGGTGGCTCACACCTGTAATCCCAGCACTTTGGGAGGCCCAGGCAGGAGGGTCACTGAGGCTAGGAGTTTGAGACCAGCCTGGGCAACATACCAAGACCTTGTCTCTATAAAAAATTTTTAAAAATCAGATGGGCATGGTGGCACGTGCCTGTAGTCCCAGCTCCTCGGGAGGCTGAGGCAGGATTGTTTGAGCCCAGGAGTTCCAAAGTTAGAGTGAGCTATGATTGTGCCACTGCACTCCAGCCTGGGTGACAGGACTCAAAAAAAAACCCTGAAACAAACAAACAAACAAAAAATCTTTTAAGGCTTAGCATTGCAAACAATACCCTCTGTGATTTGGTCTCTATCCGTTCCCCGCCTCTGCCAACTTCTCCGGTTTTATCACACCATACCTTCCCTGCCATGCCCCAGCCACAGCGAGCAACCTGCCGCGAGTTCTCTGAGCCCTCATGCTGTCTGATGCCTCTAAGCCTTTGTACCTGCTGTGTTCCCTGCTGGGATGCCCTCTGCCATCGTGTGCTTCCAGAAATCCATTTGTCTCTCAAAGTTTAGCTCAAGCATAGCCCATCTCCTCCAAGAAGCCATTTTGCCCCCACCCCATCCCAGGTAGGGTGGGGACCCCTACCTCCTTCAAGCCTCCAGAAAACCTCATATTCTAAATATTTAGAACATGATATTTGACCTATTTGTTTGCTAGACTTTGAGCTCTTTGAAAACAAAAAATAATTTCATTTGTCTTTAAGGGCTGGCATAGAACAAGTGTTCAAAAAATAATTCCAGGAGGACAGAGTACTGTGACAGTTAATTTCAGGTGTCAACTTGACTAGCTGAGGACCCAGAGAGAACGAAAAGCAGATAAAAAGTGAATTTTCTCTCTCTTTCTCTCTCCCCTGGAGCTGGGTCACCCATCTTCTCCCACCCTTGGACACCAGAACCCCAGGTTCTCAGGCCTTTGGCCTCTGACCGAGAGTTACACCATCTGCTTCACTGGTTCTGAGGCCTTTTGGCTTGGACTGAGCCGTGCTACCGGCCTCCCTGGTTCTCCAGCCTGCAGACAGCCTGTTGTGGGACTTCTCTGCCCCCACGGTCAGTGAGCCGGTTCCCATAGTCAGTCCCCTCTCGTGTATCTACATCTATATCCTACTGGTTCTGTTCCTCTGAACCCTAACTAATGCAAGTACTTTTCCTTATTCCTCCCAGTAAGTACAACTAAAAACCCTGTACATTATACATACAGCAAATCTGAAAGGTTGAAAGAAAAGGCAGATTGGCTAGGGATCTTGGGACTCAAGGATCGGCGTGGTGGCGAGGTCCCTGGGCTTTCTTTTTGCTTCATAAATTCCAGACTTGGAGCTAAAGCCAGCAGCCCAGAAACACAAACAAAGCCATCCTCAACACAAGCCTGCTTTCTCCAGCCAAAGGCCAGGAAAGTGGCAGCCTAGCCCCTTTTAGACATAATCGCGCCATTCCAGCAAAGCACCATAGAAAAAACCGTGGCCTCACCTCCGCCCATGCCAGCAAAGGCCAAGTGGGGAGCCCAGATCCACCTCCACCAAGCTGCAATGAGGTGCCCCGACAACCTGCCAGGGTGGTGTCAGAGAAGGCTGAGTACTGACCTGAACTTTCATCCCCTCCGGCTGGTAATGAGGCCACTCATTGTCAGTGGAGACCATATGGGGAGCCTGGACTTCCACCCCACCTAGCAGTAATGAGGTGCCCTTCCCCTTCCCCACAGGGTGGGGTCCAAGGAGGCCCAGTGCAGAGACAGAACTTTCACTACCAGCCAGAGATAAGGAAGCCACCCTCAGCTCGGGGACAGTGGAGACCAAGCGGGGAGCTGGAACTCCCACCCTCAGCCCAGTGGCAATGGAGAGAAAAGAAGAGAAGCTATAAAGAAGAACCAAATGGAAAACTGTAAACTGAAAAACACAATAACTGAAATAGAAGGCTCAGTGGATAGAATCGACAGTAGAACAAAAGAGAGAGAACAAAGAATCAGTGAGCAGCTGGAGGACAGAGCAATAGAAATTATCCAATATAAACAACGGAAAGAAAACAGACTGGGGAAAACAAGAAACAAAAAAACAGAGTAGATCCTTAGGCACCTGTGGGACTATAACAAAAGACCTAACTTTCACATTATTGGAGTCCTAGGTAAGAGAGGAGAAAGAGGATGGTGTTAAAAAGTCCTCTAAGAAAAAATGGCTCAAAACTCCCCAAAGTTGGCAAGAGACATAAACCTACAGATTCACAAATTTCACACAGGATAAACCTAAAGAATCTACAGCAAGACGTATCACAATTAGACATCTGCAAGTTAAAGTCAAAGAAACGATTTTGAAAGCAGCCAGAGAAACACAGAACCTTAGTCTACAGGGGGAAAACAATTCGAATGACAATGGATTTTTCATAAGAAACTGTGGAGGCCAGAAGGAAGGGGCACAATATTTTTCAAGTGCTGAAAAAAGTAACTGTCAACCCAGAATCCTATACCCAGTAAAAAACATCCTTGAGGAATAGAGGGGAAATCAAGAACATTCTCAAATGAAGGGAAGCTAAGAGAATTCGATGCCAGCAGACCTACCCCAAGAGGATGATTAAAGGAAGTTCTCCAAACAGAGGGGAACAGAATGGAGCACCCAGAAACAGACCCACACAAACAGGACCTGCTCGTATTTGACAACGGTGCAGACGTAATTCAAGGGGGGAAAGACGGCTTTTCCAACAAACGGTGCTGGAGCAATTGGACTTCACAGGCAAAAAAATGAACCTCAACCTTTTCTACAAGTGAGTCTCATACCTTACACAAAAGTTAACTCAAATGAATCATGGACTTAGATGTTAAAAACAAAACTATAAAACTTCCAGGAAAAAATATAGACAAACATATTTGGGATCTAGGGCTGGGCCAAGAGTTCTTAAACTTGACAACAAAAACACAATCCATAAAAGGAAAAACTGATAAATTAGACTTCATTAAAATTTAAAACATTTGTTCTGCAAAAGACCCTGTTAAGAGGATGAAAAGACAAACTAAAGAGTAGGAGAAAATATTTGCCAACTACATATCTAACAAAGAACTAGCACACAGATTACATAAAGAACCGCAAAACTCCATAATCAAAAACCAAACAATTCAATTAGAAAGTAGGCCACCACCGCGACGAGACATTTTACCAAAGAGGATACACAGATGGCAAAATAGATGCATGAAAAGAAATTCAAAATCATTAGCCATTAAGGAAATGCAAATTAAAACCACAGTGAGGTATCACTACATACGTATTAATTAGAGTGGCTAAAATTTTAAAACAGTGACAACACCAAATATTGGCGAGACTGTAGAGAAACTGAATCACTCCTACATTGCTGATGAAAATGTAAAACGGTACACCCACTTTGGAAAACGATTTGGCAGTTTCTTAAAAAACCTAATATGCAACTACTACACGACTCAACTACTGTACGTCCCAGAAAAAGGAAGACGCATGTTCACACGAAAACCTCTATACGAATGAATATTATCAGTTTTCCTCTTAATAGTGCCAAAGTGGAAGCTCTGGCTTCTGGGGGCTCCGGTGGGCAGGGGTGGGATGGAGCAGGAGGGAGCGAGGGTAGACAGCAGGCAGGGCGACAGCTCCGGGACAGAAAGAGCAGCGATTCCCAAGTCAAGCGCGGCAGGACGGCACCCCGTGCCCACTCTGTTTTAGCAATGAGGATTAATCTCTGTTTTCCACCCCGCAGAGTTTGGAGAGAGCCACTTAAATGCTTCATTTGAGCCTTGTAGGGACTTGTTGGTAGTAGGTCGGACAGGCATTCCTGTCCCCATTTCACCGAGGGTAGAAAAGGCTAAGCAAATTAGAACCCAGGCCTCCTGAGCTTGCCCGACCACACAATGCTGCTGTCAGGGAGCGACTGAAGCCAGTTTGGGACCCATGGTTCTGCAGGCTGCAGATGTCAGGGCCCCCGCAGAAGCCCACCGCACTTGCCCATGCCTTGGCCTTGAGGAGTCCAAATATCCCTGCTCCCCAGTTTTCTCACTATCCCGTCATGAATTCCGTATTTTTCTCCCTTAATCTCTGATTACAGTCTCATCTCTAAAGAACTTGAACAAAACATTCTCGTGCATAGAGCCTCTTGCCTGGAAGGTGCTATGTTAGTGAATGTCAGTTGAATGGATGATTACATGAATGAATGAATGAATGAATGACCTGCTAGCAATTCCCAATGGTGCATTAGGCACATTAGATGTTCCCCTTTCCTCTAGATGGCTACACCAGGATATCACTAACACATCCGGTATTGCTACCCGCTCACATTTTGTGTACCCTTCTGCTGCGGTAAACAGTCTTGCAGAGAACATTCCTGCAGCTCGATCTTTGTACACATTGATGATCATTTCCTTCAGATACATTTCTATGTAATCCCACTTCAATAATGGGATAAACAAAACCAAATTAGGAAGGGAAATTTGCTGCAAAAGAAAAATAAAAGTCTTAATAAGCAATTCTAGGCAAAACAGAATGCCTAGCGAAGCTCCCAGTTCTTGATTGTGGATAATTGAGAGGCCCCTGCAGTTACGTTGCTGGGAATCCCACACCCAGAGAGCCAGGGACAGGCCCCGAGTGCTCAGTCTGTGGTCCCCTTTGTCTTCGATCTCATGGTGGCGGAGGCCTGGCTCCCAGCTGTGTGACAAACTCCCTGACAGCAGGGACTGCATTTCCCAGCACCTGGAGCCCGGCAACACCTGGAACGTGCGAGGTGTTGAGTATGTATCTTCTGCTTGGCCTGCAGGCGTGTTAAGCCGTGACTATGCAGGGAAGGAAGCTGTCAGGTATATACCGGGCGTCGAGTCTGTGCTGGGCACTGTGCTATCATCACACCCGTGATTTCATCTAATTCTCACAGCAACTTCCAGCACGCTCCCTCCACTTCGCTGAAGCAGGTGGGGCTCAGGGAGGTTGGTCTGACTTCCCCTCACCACACTGTGGTCACGGTGCGCTCAGTCGCACCGGCTAACTAGAGCCCCGGGGACCAGGGCTGTGCATCCACACAGCTTACCGCGTGGGCTCACCACTCTGCCCTTTGAAAATCAATGGCCGCCAGGCCTGGCGGGGCTGACGCAGCCCCAGTCAGGGACAAAAGCAATCACAGGGCACCTCGACCCTGGCAGGGGTGGCTGTGGACACAGCGGAAACGGGTGCTGAGAGTCTGTGGAGCTCAGGAAATGAGAGGGCTTTGTTGCCTTAGCAACGGCTGGCCAGGGTCAGCGGCGGAGCAGAGGCAGCTGCAGGGCTGACGGTAGAAAATAGGCCACGCCGTCAGGCCTGCGGTTCCCGGGGTGGAGAGTGCGCACAGGCCATCTTCCTACACCTAGGCGTCTGGGAACAGGCCACCGTTCAGAGGACACAGATCGGAGGGAGG
Organism: Indri indri; assembly: GCA_004363605.1. Lineage (NCBI taxonomy): Eukaryota > Metazoa > Chordata > Mammalia > Primates > Indriidae > Indri > Indri indri. The sequence continues at coordinate 23,573 of RJWJ010014167.1, read as the reverse complement.
GAGACTGTAGCGCCTGGTGCCTCTTCTGAGTAGGGAGCGGGGAGGAGCGGCAGCAGCTGGCTGCACCCACACCCTGGCCCTAGCCCTGGTCACAGCCCTCAGTCAGCTCAGGGAGACCCCCTGGCACAGGCCATGGGGTATCCCAGCATTTGCCTGGTACAAATGTCCCCATGGCCTCTCTGGCGGTTCCACCACACCCAGCCCTAAAGACTGGGTTCCCCTGTAAGGACAGATGCTCTGAGGGCTGGCCTGGCTGGCTGGCTGGATAGCACCATCCCGCTGCAGACCTGTACTTCTCATTGGCTGGGCCTGCAGGGTGATAGGCAAGGACAGGGGTTTGTGCCCAGACGCCCCTGGAACTGGAGAGGACAGAAATCAGGGCTGTTTTCCCAAGCATTCTCCCGACGGCCTGAAGGAGGGGTCTGGCCCCGGCAGTTGTTCCGTCTTTGGGTTTGCAGGGTCTGCCCTGGACTGGAAGGCGCAGCCCCAGGCACAGCCCGCCTGTGGGCCAAGGGCGCCAGTCAGGCAGGAGAGAACCCGCTTCCTTCCACCTGCTCCCATTGTTTCGTTTGGCGTTTTTCAGGTCAGCTTAATCAGGGCACGCAAGAGGCCAGAGGAGCTCTCACCTGGGACGGCTGTGGTGCCTCTTCCTAACCATAATAAATAAAATGGATACACCATTTGACAGTGAAAACAGTGTCACACACATTAGCTCATTTGATCCTCACAATAACCCCTTGAGCCAGGCAGGGCAGGTGGTGTCTGTCTCTTCATTTCACAGGAAAAACAGTAAAGTGACTTGTCCACAGTCACACCACTGGCCGGGAGACCTGGTGTGCGCCTCCCCAGCCTTTGTCCTTTCCACCCCGCCATGGCCTTAGAAGGTGACCAGGTGAGCCAAGGGAGAGACTGTACCAGCAGAGGCTGCGAGGGGCTTCCTAGTGTGGAGGTGATTGACTCTCTTCATCCCAAGGGTGTCCGCGGTCCCACCACGGCAGGGCCCTCTCTGCGCTGCCCGGCAAGGTGGTGCACAGATGGGCAGCTCCCTAGGTAATTTTTAAAGGCAGACATACCCTTGACAAGCTGGAATGTCTTACAGGATGTCAGCTGGGAAGGGTGGCAGAAGCATGCCTTGAGAACTGCTAAAGTGAAGAAAGGATTGAGGGACTACCTCGGGGTCTGTGACACCCTTTGAGAGTCCCTGGTGCTGGGTAAACTAGCGTGCTTTGAGATCCTTGGAGTCGTCTGCTTCGAGACCTGGAGGAGATGTTTGAACATCAAAATCCCTCAGAAATCAAAGCCAGCTCAGGGGGGCCCTGGCATCAGGGGGTCCATGCCATAGCCATGACCTGCTCCAGCCGCCAGGTGCCCTGATGTAGCAGGAGGTGGCCAGGCCGACTCACACGGGAACAAAGCCGCCAAAGGAGCCAGCCCAAGAGGAGGCCAGACCTGAATGGGCTCGAGCATCTCTGGCCAGGACTGGCTGTCCACACCTGGGCAAGCCTTTGGCCAACTCTGTACTGGCCCCGGGGGTGCTGGTGGTTCTGAACACAGGTCCTGGGGGCTGGGGGAGCAGCCTGGGTTTGCCCAGAGCAGGGAGGAAACATGCTTCTCCCCAGGTGTCCTGCGAACAGGAAGCAGCTGGGACAAAGCCTCACCCTGCACAGCTGTCCAGGCCCCTGGCGCACCCACCCCTCCTGACCTTCCCAGTCTGACCTTCCTCCCCAGGGCCTGCCATTGAACACACTGACCAAACTTCTGTGCGTGCATGAGGCACATCTGGACTTTCACACCAGAAAGACCACCCTGGGAAAGCAGGGAGGCTCTATGAGCAGTCTGAGGACCCAGAGACCCTGCGATAGAGGCCCCCTTCCTGAGCACACACTGTGGGGACAGGTACTGGGCTAACATGCATTGCCTGCATTATTTTGTTGAATCCTTACAATAACTACATGAGGTAGGAATGATTAACACTCCCATTTTACAGATGAGGAAACTGAGGCCCAAGGAGGTAAAACAACATGCCTAATTGCCACAGTCAGCATCAAACCTGCCTGAGCCCACTACACAGCAGCACATTTGTGGTCATGCATGTGCAGGCAGCCACAGAGCCCCTCACGGGAACTGGGCCCCAACTGTGGCCAGATATGCCACCACCCGAAACTCAGGCGGAACAGATACAGCACCAACAAGAACTTAGGGTGCAGCTTTGGGAAGCGGTGGCAGCACCGGTGGTGGGTGCTGGTGCTGGGTTTACAAGTGGCTGTGGGTGTTACGGGAAACAGACAAGCCAGGGCTCTAGGATTCTGGGATTGGCAGCCCAGATCCACCCACAGGAAACTGCCAGCTAGGGACAAGACGACGGCTGGGCGGTGGCTTGCTCTGGGCTGGTGGCAGCTCATCACCAAGCTGGGGGAGCAGTGGGAGGCCCTCTGCGTGCCCCCCACTGCCTTTTCACCCCGGCCCCCGAAGTCCCCTTCCTCTTTGTCAGCCTGGCATGCCCACGCTGCAGCTACTCCTTCGGTGCGCAGCCTGGCAGCCTGTGACTGTGTGACTCCTGCCAGCACCCAGAGAAGGTCACATCCTCACCCTGCACAACAGGGTCCTGACGGAGGGGAGGGGTGGCCCACGGTTGGACCACACAGCTGGTCAACGCACTCACGAAGCTCCTTCTGCCAGCTTTGGTCCTCATTTGGGCCCATCACCCTTGCTCTGTGCCACATGGAGAAAGGACATTCCAGATGTGTGACCAGGGGCCTCACGAATATGATGTGTGCACGGCTTTGGGCACAGACTGGGAACGCAGGGATGTCTGGGTGGGGAGAAAGCCACAGCCTTGCGCGAGGAGACATCTCTCTGCAGATGGTGAGTCAATTGCCACCTTTCTGTACAAAACAGTGGCAGGGCGACACTGGCCAAGCTGGATTTGAACAGAGATCCCAGGGATCCGTAAGTTCCGCCTCCCTGTGCCTCTGACCGCCCCAGGCACAGCAATATTGTCTATACACACAGCAGAGCCTCACTACTTGTTCAGTTAGACCATGTGGAGCCCTGAGCTGCCTCTCCGAGCAATGTTATCAGTAGACGCAACACAGGTAGCCGAGCTCTGGCTCCCTTGGCCTCAGTCTTCCAGTGGGTCTTGGGCAGACTCCACCCAGCTGCACCTCTGAGCCCTTCACCTGGAGACCTACCTCCCCCTGGGCAGGCTCCCACCCCATTAACTCTGCAGGACAAGTTTCCTCTGGCCCAGCCTGTGCCCTCATGTCTGCAGACAGTCCCATCAGAAAAAACAACAGAGGCAACCCCTGAACCAACGGAAGCTGGTCACCTCATGCAGGGTGGGGATGTTTGCCAGCTCCCCGCTGCAGCTGATGGCTTTCCCATCTTGTCAGGCAGGAAGGGGCAGGGTGTGGGCAGGGTGTGATGCTGATTTCCAACCGACACCCAGTTCAAGATCCTAATCAGAGTCCTGTGAAGAGCAGCTGGTCATCTCTTTTGTCTTCCTGTGGCTGGGGATGGGAGGCAGGACGGCAGATTTCCAAAACGGGGACTAATGAAGTCAGTACCCTGCAGCCTGGGGATAAGCCAGGAGGAGGGAATCACAGATAGTTGAGCAAATTATGGTCTATACATATAAAAGAATGTTAAAATTCATGTGTACAGAGCTTTGATTGATATGGAAAAATGCCTGAGATAACATTAAGCGAAACAGCAGAAATACGAAATTGCATGCAGAGTACGATCCCCACGCGGAGACAAACCTGCCTTAAAGCAAACCTGGAAGGGATGTTAACAGTGTGTGCCTGCTTAACGCTTTTCCATTAATACTTTTCCATGATGAGCTTTGCTAATCAGGACAATAAACCAAAACAAAAATAAAAACCCGACACTTGTTAAAATTTAGGAGGAAAAACGGAATGGCGGGTGGAAGAAGGGTGTTTGTGGGTGGGCAGGGGAGGGAGTGCTGTGCAAGTTCTGGTGCCGCCACGGGACCCCAGGGGCCGGTTGCCCAGAGTGGGGGTGGGACCGCTCAGGAGCTGTCCTGAGGGAGCTCCCCAGCTGATGGGAGAGACAGCCCCTGGGGAGCACAACCAAAGTGCTGAGGGCAGGGGGTGCTGCCCACCCCAGTGGGGGCCAAGAGTGGGGGCATGGGGGAGGGTGGTGGTGGTGGGCTCAGAGGGAAGCCTTCCTGGAGGCAGTGGGCCTCCAGCAGGCCTCCAAAGTGAGCTGGGATGTGCGGGGAGCCGCTGGGCGTGCCATGGGGCCTGGGCGGGGTTCTCAGAGAATGTAGTGAGCAAGAGGAACCCCCGGGAGAAGTGCCAGCCCTTCCGGAAAGGAGCCAACGAGCAGGCATCACGGTGAGGACGGTGTGTTTGCGGGGAGGGTGCTGGGGCGGGCAGAGAGGGGGGAAGCCCCTGGAGCCCCCAGGAGGGGTCTGGATGTGACAGGGAGAGCTCAGTGCTGTGGGGGAAGGAGGAGCCATCGGGATGGGAAAGAAAGCACTAGTCGAGCCTTGCCATGCAAGAGGGTGGCCGCATTTCAGATTGGTCTTTTAAAGAAAAGTCCGAGAGAGGTGCTGAGGGGCATTTGGGTGTTAATTTTTGGTTCAGTTCAGTGCCTGGGGGTTGAAGGGGGGTGTCTGGCGCCATCAGGGACAAAACGCTGGTCTGAAGCCACTAAGGCCCCTGGAGGTCAAATCCACCTCATCATGTGGCCTGGGGTCCTGCCTTCAACCGTGTGGGCCTCAGTTTCCCCCAGAGAGACAGGGGCTGGGTGACAGCCCTTCTATTATCCTCAGGTCTCAGGGGCTCTGCTAATAAAAATGATTGTAAAACGCTTTGCAAATAGCAGCGCTGCCTCACAATGGAGGCGATTCTTTGCCACAGAGGGGGTTCAGTTCCTGCAGGGATACACTTGGAACCTCTCTGCCCTCCAAAGAAGGGGCCCTTCTGTTCCCTTGTGATCTCAGTGAATACCCCGGGATAGCCGTGGCCCGGGCCCCGTGCCCGCTGCTGGCAGCCGCCTTCACACAGCACAAGGGAAACTTTGTGCCTCCTGGGCCCAGGGTGTGAGCTGCCAAGAGCAGGGTCAGCTCCTCCTCTGATGGCGAAGGAAACCGAGGCACGGGAAGGGAGAGTGACAGCGAGCCCAGCAGAAACCAGGACCTGTACCTTCTTAGAAAAGGGCATTAATAACCAGCATTTATAAAGCACCGCATGGTTTATGCAGTAATGGTGATAGCAATAACCAAACATTTACTGAGCGCTTAATATGTGCCACTTTATATACAGTACCTGTTTTCATAGATATATTTATTCCTGCTAACGACCCACTATGACAGGGACCATTAGTAGTCCCTGTGGCAGGCAGAATAATGGACCCCAAAGACGCCCGTGCCCCAGTGCTCAGAAGCCATGGACGTTACCACAAATGGCAAAAGGGTCTTTGCAGATGTGATGATTAAGGACATTGAGATGGGAGAGCACCTGGGCTTATCCAGGTGGGCCCAACCTAGTCCTTAACAAGAGTCCTTAAAAGCAGAGAACCTTTCCCAGCCGCAAGGAACCAGAGAGACGGCGGCAGAAGGACTGAGCCTGCCGTCACTGGCTTTGAAGACGGAAGACGCAGCCATGAACCAGAGAACGAGGGTGGCCTTGAGAAGCTGGAAAAGGCGAGGAAAGATTCTCCCCTGGAGCCTGCAGAAAGGAGCAGGGGCACCCTGAGTCAGCCCAGTGACACCCTCTTAGACTTCTGGCGCACAGAGCTGTCAGACAATAAACACATTTGTGTTGTTTGAAGCCACTGAGTTTGCGGTCATTTGTTACAGCAGCGTAGAAAACGCATCCGCTCCCGTTCCACAGGTGAGGGCACCGAGGGTGGGAAGGTTAGAGCCACACACTAGGGAGCTGGGAGCTCAGGCTGGACTGTGTCTTTCACACACGTGAACTGACGACCCCCAACCAGGCAGCCGCGGGCTAGGGCTGAGAATCGGGTCCCCTCCAGATCTGCCCTCCAAGCTTGTGCATGGCCCGCTGCAGCCTGCTGCCTCTGTGGCTCTTTCACGTGGCACCTCATTTAGCCTCACGACAACCCAGGAAACAGGGACCAGCACCCTCATTTTGCTCATGAGGAGACGGAGGCTCAGGGAAGAGGGTGTCGTCACAGAGCCCCCAGGAAGCCGTGTCAGGCCCAGAGCGCAAGCTTCTGACATTGGATTCCAGGTGTGGAGGGGTCCCAGAGCTTTGCCCTGCTCCCCCCGTGGTACCTGACGCTGACACCAGGGGTAGCCCAGCGAGCAGCATCTTGGGGATAGTGGTCTCAGGAGCCTTTCCCCAGGCGCAGTTCCACATCTTCTCCCAGGCTGGGCTACACCAGAGAAAATCACGTGGGTTGATGACAACTGGTGGGATGAGTTAATGCCCCCTCTGCCACCCAGGCTGGGGCCCAGGGTCCGGAAGCTCTCTGAGGGGCTGTCTCCCAAGGACGAATGTTTCCTGCTGCCGCACATGCACAGGAGGAGCGTGACCCGGGGCAGTGAGCCTGAGTCGCACGCCTGCTTGCTAAGCACATCTGACCCTCTGACTATCCTGTCACCTCTTCATTAGTCTGTTGCTCCCCCGCCCCACACGTCTTCCCTTAGGGCTCACCACAAGACCAGGACAGCTCAGTCGGGGCCTGGGCCATCCGCACTGCTCGAAACCACCCATTCAGGCAGAAACCAATTCCTAAGCACATTCTCCCGCCCACCCCCTGGGCTGTTACCATCCCCCCTTTTCAGAAGAGGAAACTGGTGTACAGACGGATTCCGTGATGTGTCTGACATCATGCAGGATCTGACTGGGGTGTCCGATTTCAGAGCCCACCTCCCTTCCTGGGGACTCCCTGGCTCCCTGCTGGCAAACAGCACAGACAGGGCCACCGCCCTCCCTCTGCTCCCCTCCACCCACCGCAGCCCAGGAGAGAGCACCGTGCTGGGCTTTCATGCTCTCCCAGAACAACCTGCTTACTCTGATGCTTTAAGCTCCACCCAGACAGAAGCTCAGAGCTTTCAGAAAGCAGTTTTCCGAAGAGTTCAGTCCTGCCAGGATCCTTTCAGACCTTCCCTGCTGAGATGCAGCTGTGCCCAAGGCGAGGGGCCACTGCCCACCCAGGCCTGGCCACCAACCCCATCCAGCCCAGGCCCCAGGCAGCCCAGCTGCGGAGGGGATCATGCGCTGGAGGGTGAGTCAGAGCCTGGAATCCGAAGCCTCCCAGGCCTTCGCCTATCCCAGCCAGCTCTGCGTCTGCCTTCCAGATGTCTCCACTTCAGACACGCCTTCCGCTAACAAGGGCCCAAGGTCAGGGGGCATGCGTGACCTTAGAAAAATGCCTTCAGAGCCTACCAGGTGCCCTCCTTGGTCAACTGATGATTCTCAAACCTAACTGGCCACACTCCTTGGGTGCCTTTGTCCCAGCTGTTGGAAATCTAACGCTGCAGTGCTTACTACCTCAGGGCCCGCACGCAGGAGTTTGGTTTGACAGGGAGAACAGCCCCTGCCCTCAGAGGGCTCCCAGGCACAGTCCCCAACCTCACAGTAAGTCCCAGACTGATGGAGGAAACAGAGCTCTGTCACCGTCTGATAGGGGAAACCTTCTCTGTCCCTGAGGAGCTTCTAATGTCCAGGGCGGGGAAAGGACTCTGAAGAAAAACCTAGAAACACGGACGGAGGAAAATAAAAGAACGTTTACTGAGCGCCTACCACGTGTCAGCTACCGTACAGGTTTAGTCTGACTTGCAATTAGCTCATTTATAGTCAAGGAAACTAAAGCACCATGGTTAGCACCGGCTAGCAAGTAACAGAACCGGGATTCAAACCCAGTCTGTGCAGCTCCCGCATCCTGCTTTTGTGTGATGGGGGTAGATCAGTTTACCTTCTTTTCCCACAGCGTCCTTTAGGCTGGGAGCCAGCTCTTTTTCCCATTGCAAATCACCATTCTCACAATATTAAAAATGACTACGCTTAGGGCTACTTCATTGACCAACATCCTACTGTCCCAGCAGCAAGACAGACTGCCAACTCAGTCCCTTTAAAACAGAGAGAAGAACTCAACAGGGAAGCTCTCAGCCTCCACTGGTAGGCAGCCCACACACCACAGAGGCAAGCTGTGGGCAAGGCAGGAGCTTTTTGGGGTCTCAGGGAGAAAGGGTTCAGAGTGCCAAGGCCCCACCTCAGGTCCGCCCCACGCCAGTCACTGCTCAGGAAGTCTGGAAAGAATAACGACTCGTGTGCACAACGGGAAAGCCTGTGGTGGTGGAAAATGCAACAGAAATGCTGACTCTGTCCCCCAAGCCCGCTGTCTGCTTCGTGGCACCCAGGGCTGGCCTGGAACAGCAGCCTGGCCTTTCCTGTCTATGTGCCGGATCCCGGGGAGGCCTCGGCTTATGGCACAGGTCCACGGATCCCAAACCCTCTGTGGCTCCTCAGTCCCAGGGAAGGGGCTCTGCAGAGAGAGGAGACGGAAACGTTGCCACGTGGCAAGAAAGATCCAGATCTGCACAAATATCAGTTTCTTCCCATGGGAACAGTGACTTGAGCCTTGAAGGGATTTCATTAAACAAATCCCTGTTTCTCGGGGCCTGCTGTGGGCAAGGAACCCAGGGTCCCACACCAATTTCAGCTTCTCCTCTGCTTCTCTCTGGCACCCCAACCACCCTAGATGCAGGGTCACTGGGCTCCTGCGTGTCATTTACTGGCCTAGGGTGGCCAAGGCTAGACCAGCAGTGGTTTGGGATCTGCAATGGGGCAAGTTGTCCAGGCCTGGCAGGTGGGCTGTGCTGATAGTAGAGGGAAGGTTGGCCCTGGCTAAGGGCCCCATAACCCAAAGGGAAGAAGATTCCAGAAGAATATGCAGCCAGGCTGGAAAATCATTGACTTTTGCTCTTGCCAGCAATAGCATCCTAGCCTGCTCCATATCCTGTCACCCAAGATATTTAATGGGTTTTTCTGTCCTGAAAAATAAAGCCTAAAGGGGAGACAGCAAGAACCTTGGTTTTTGGCAGGGAGGGGGGTGGTTTGTAGTAGATGGAACCAAAATCAAGAATAAGGACTTTTTCGATACCACCCAGCAAGCTGGAGACAACACAGAGGGAGACAGACACAGTCTGCTCTTCCAGGCCACTAAGTTTCCCAGGCTGTCCCGCCCTGCCTGGCTGCCCCACACAGCGCAGGGCTGCCGGGCCTGGGGAGGAGGGTGTCCGTGCCCAAGGCCTTCCCCAGCCCAAAGACGCAGAGCTGCCCCGGCTGGCCCAGGCGAAGAGGGCGTGGGGATTGGGATGGGTTCTGCTGGGCAATTGCACCCTCTCGTGGTAGCAACAGGAAGCTGCAAGGACGTGCAGACAAAGGGCAAACCAGCTTGCTTTCTCCCTTTCCCAGAATTCCTCTCCACTGCCTGTATTAAGCACCTATCGGCAGATGGCACTGGGCCCTGCCCAGAGAGAAGTGGATGGACACCGTGCTGTTCTCCAGGGTTTCTAAACAAAACCCACCTAGGAGGGAGATGGCCTCCCCTTCCCTCCCCTCCAGCGATCAGTCCTTGAACGGGCAAACCTGCTCCCCTCTGTCCGCACGCGTGGCACCTCCACCGCCATCTGGGCCAAAGCAGATGATGCACCTTCCTCAAAAGAGAGAGCTCCCCGCTCTCCTTGTGTAACTCCACCCAACGGCCCTCAGCCTCCCCCAGCCCACACAGAGACTTAACAGCAGCAGCTAGTGGAAGAGTTTTTATTCCTGATGGTTCACGGCTGTGGCCGGTCTCCAGTGTCGGATCCTCCCCGGGTAGGCTTCCAGCCTCTCCAACCGGACTGGGCCAGGCCCTGTGTGACCACAACCTCACTGCAGCCTCTCAGCAGGCCTGTGGGGACCATAAATAACCCCCAACTTACAGAGAGGAAACTTACGCTCCAGAACATCAAGTGACTTGCCCAAGAGTAATTTAACAACAACCACTTTCCATGTGCCTGGCAGCACGCTGGCTGAGTTACAGGCATTATCTCACTCAACGCTCATGAACTAGGTTATCCACTGAGCTAGGTAAAAATTCTCCCCATTTGACAGAGGAAGCTGTTGGAGCTCAGAAAATGATACCCCAAAATATGGCACCTTGACAAGCTGAACTGAAAAAATGGGCTCAAGGTCTCTCGTACCCCCCACCACCCTGCCCCTGTCTCTCCCAAAGCACAGGATGAGGCTGTTCTCTGCAGTTCCATTATCTACCTAGAAACTGGCCCCGCCAAAGAGGAATACAATTGACTTTGAGCCTCTCCCTGAAATTTCATTCACCAAAGAAGATGAAAACTTCCTAATATTTACTCATGAAGATTAAAACTCATATTCACAAAGACTGAAAATTAAACCCCACTCCTAGAGCCCAGGCAAACTTTGTCCCAAACTACTGTCTGTTCTGTGGTCCCATACAGTTCCCAAAGAGAATTACTTACGAACCATCATCTGAGCATTGGGCCCATTCATTCCCCCTAAAAATCATTTACTGCCTCTCAAAGCTGCCACATCCCCACATCTCCTCCTCCCTTGGAAAGAAGGGTACACAAGCTTCTGGACCTCCCGGGGTTACGGAGCGATCATTCTCCTGTGATTCCCCTGAGCTTATGCACATTAAATAAATTTGTCTGCTTCTTTCCTGCTATTTATCTCCCTTTTCTCAGTTTATTTTCAGTGACCCTTCAGCAAGTCGAGGGGATGAGTTCTCTTGGCCCCTAAAAAGGCATTGGGGACATTGAGGGATAAATAATATGCACAAAGTCACACAGCTAGAAAGTGGCAGATGGACAGAAACCCAGTTTTGTCTCACCCTTACCCTTATTCCTGTGTTTTGGAGGACCAGGCCTCCTCCTTCCTGTCCCCTGAAGTCCCTCACACAGGCTCCACACTCAGCGCAAACACTGCCCGGCACAGAGACAGCTTCCTTTCACGGCCCCCGAGGAGTCCTTTCGCCCTTCTACAGCAAGCCCCAGAAACTACAGACAGTGCCTCCTTCCTGCGTCTCTCCATCCCTTCCACTCCCATTGGAACAGAAACCGCATCTGACATTTCTCAGCATGATTACAGTAAAGGGATTGGCCCCCAGCCAGCTATTCCTGGGCTTTAATTACCGATTCTCTCCAGCCTAAGTGGTGTGGGCAAGTTGGTCCTCAGCTGACCCACCTGAAAGCTGGGAAGATCGAGAAATACCTCCTACAATTTGATTACCAGCAGAGGAAGGTGCTAATTTGGAGGTGGTAGCGAAGGGTGCTGGGGGTAGCCGGGTGATTTCTGACCGTAGTTCTCTCCAAGGCTAACGCAGGGGAACCTCTGGGCCGCAGTGCAGCTTTGTAAGGGATCTCCCCGTCGGGAGTAAACGTCCTGAGATCGAGCCCTAAGGGGGCCCCTAATTTGTGTGATTGGGCACACAACTGTCAGGACATGTCCATTGCTGTCCTGTGGGCTGGGCTGAGGGACACAGGACAAGCATATGCCCCAAACTTTTGTCTTTCTTCCGAAATCACTATGCGCTGTTTCCCAGAAGAGGGAGCGGAGGCTGAAATTTGCCCAGGCCCCTCCGAGGGCGCTGGGCTCCTTCCCTGGGTACTAATCACCGCCCACCCCAGCTGAATGATGGGGCTGAAATGTGGCATTTCAACATCACTGTTGGTGGCGTGGGAATGCAAAGGAATCTCAGCCTGACAACACAGCAGACGTCTCTGGGGCTTCCTGACAGAAACAGCAGTCCGTGTTCATCTCGGCTGCCTCCAGCCCTGAAGGAGGGCCCTGTGGTCTGGCAGGAGCATCGCTGAGAGCTAAGGACCAGGAGTCAGGGTTCCCAGGGCCCTGGCTGACTCACGTCCTCCACATCAGGGGTGAATCTCCTGGTCTGAGCTTTTCCCTGTGATAGTTGCCACGGCAGAAGCCTCAGCAGCAGAATTAAGCCTCTGGTTTTACAGCAGGAAGACCGATGATTTTCCAGGGCTCTTCGGTGAGATGGCACTTGAGACCCTAACATGCTTCCCACCAGGGAAACTGGCGGACAGTGCTCCCTGCTGGCCAGGAGAGGGGACGTGCTCCAGAGAGAGCCCCAGGGACTGGCCAAGAATCTCTGTGGAGGGGGCAGGGCTGCTCCTTAGAGCTCTGGGAGGCCCAGGCTGGACTAAGGCTGGGGCTAGGAGAGCAGAAGGAAGAGTCCAAGTATTTTTCACCCCTGCCCAGAAGGCCCCCCAACTCTCTCCCCTTCATGCCTATTCTTTGCCTGATAATTCCTGCAAGCCCAGGAGAAAAAATTCACCTCCCAGGAGGCCTTTCCTGCCCCTCCAGGGGTTTCAACCCCCGCACTGTCCTCCACTACCCAGAGCTGCCTCTGTTGTAGTTGTTGTAACTGGGCTCTAATCCTTGGCTTACCTACCAGATCATTTTTTAAAAATTTACTTATCTATACATTTATTTTGAGACGGGGCCTCATTGTTGCTCGGGCTGGAGTACTGTGGTGCGATCATAGCTCATTGTAGCCTTGAACTCCTAGGCTCAAGCGATCCTCCTGCCTCAGCCTTCCAAGTAGCTGGGACTACAGGCATACACCACCACACTCGGCCAATTTTTTCTATTTTTGTAGAGATGGGTCTCGCTCTTGCTCAGGCTGGTCTTGAACTCCTGAGCTCAAGTGATCCTCCGGCCTCAGCCTCCCATAGTGCTAGGAGTACAGGTGTGAGCCACTGTGTCTAGCCTGGACCACTTTTTTTTTTATAAAAGAGCTTTATGCGCCTTATCCTTAGTACCTGGCTGTGGCAAACAGTTAGTGAATGAATGAAGGGATCAGTGAATTCATGAATGTGGCATTTTCAATCCTCTTTCTTGGACCTGAAATCCTAGTCTCCCAGCCCAAACCCCCTTGGGCCTTCTTCACTGACTGTTCTCATGGGTTTCTTGAATGGCAGACCCCAAGCAGAACCACATACCAGCCGCAGAAGCTGGCACTGACCCCTCCTGCCCCCCACCCCCAGCTGCCTTCACAGCACCTTTCCTCCAGCACCCGGGAACCCACCTGGCTCCCAAATCCCCACTTCCCCGCTCCCTCTTCTGGCCTCTCTTTCGGAAACACCTTTTTCCTGCCTGATTGGGCCTCTGTGTTTCCTGCACAGGAAGAGAGCCTTTGGATCCCAGGTTGTATTTATAGCAGGCCTCCTTCCTTCTAGGCCTCCCCAAGGTGAGGGGCGCTAGCACAGCGGGTGGGGATGGAGGATGTTCAGGACTTTCCAGGGTCTCAGCCACCAAGAGAAGAAAGCTGAGTCGCCAGGTGAGGGGTGGAACCTAGGGGAAGCATCTTCTGACCCCCAAACTGGCTCTCCCTCCTGACTTCCCCATATCAGCTAGTGGCCCCCCACTCTCCCAGGTCCCCAGATTCAAAACCTCAGAACCTCAGAGGCAAAGATTTACAGGACTGATATCTGGAGAAGATCCTGGATATCAGATTTTGTAGATGAGGATACTGAGCTCCAGAGGGAAGAGATTTGAATGACGTCACACAGAAAGTTAAAAGCAGATCCTTGGCTAAAATCACTCCTGATAATTGCCCAACCCATCACAATTACAAAGGATTACCTCATTCGGTCTCACGGGGCAGGTGGTATGTCATGGGCTGAATTGTGTCCTCAAAAGTGATGGTCCAAGTGCTAATTCCCAGGATCTCGGAATGTGACCTTATTTGGAAATAGGGTTGTGGCAGAGGTAATTAGTTAAGATGAGGTCATACTGGAGTTGGGCAGGCCCCTAATCCAATACGACTGGTGTGCTTACAGGAAGGGGGGAATCTGAACGCAGACACAAACAGAGGGAAGATGATGTGACGACCACAGGGACAGAGACTGGAGTGATGCACGTACAACCCAACGGACGCCAAGGACGGCCAGCAAAAGCCAGAAGCCAGAAGAGGCCAGGAAGGACTCTCTGCTACAGGTTTCAGAGGCAGTGGTCTGGGGACAAATAAGGTGACACTGTGAAGACTTCAAAGATTCCACTAAGGATCTACCTTCTTAGCTTAGCTCTCATAACCCTGGCAGACACGTTATGGATGTGCCATAGCTGTGAATCCTCGAACAATGAAAGGAGTCTAAAGTTTTCCCCACAAACTAACCGTGGCACGTTCGTCCGTAAGAGATTAAAAGGGGCAAACTACGTTATTCAACATGGATGAATCTCAAAAATACCACGTTGAGCCAAGAAGCCAGACACAAAATAAAACGTACCGCGTGATTCCAATTACAGGCAGTCCAAGCACAGGCAAAGCTAACCTGTGACGATATAAAATCAGATCACCGACACAGCGGTGGGCAGGGTGCGCTCACGGAAGGGACGGGAGGGACCGTGGCTGATGGAAATGTGCTATTTCTGGGTTGGGGTGTGGGCCACATAGGGATATTCCTTTGCCAAAAGCATTTGTCAAAAGCATATTAAACTGGACACTTAAGGTCTCTGCATGTCACTGTTTGTAAACTGCCTCAATCAAAATGCAGCAGAATAGAACAAAAGAAAAGAAAAGGGTTGGAGGAAAGGCCTCCGGTGAGCACATAGCTGGGGGGTGTCTGTTGAAGGTGAATAGACGCTGTCTCCTGCTTGTCCGGGCAGACCCGAAGTCTCTTGTACGCTCTGCGCAGCGTCCTGGCGGGGTTGCATCAGCAGCCTGGGCTCTCTGCAAAGAGGCAGACGGAAGCAAACAGAGCCGGCCACCCTGGCCCACAGGCCACTCAGCACAGGCTCTTTCTGGCTTTGTGAGTCAAGCCTTCGCCTCAAAGGCATCGGGCTGAGCCCTCCCTTGTGTCCTATTGCCATGGAGATGGCCCAGCCTGTGTTCTGGCCCACAAGCCGGGAGCTCATCATTTCAAATCTCCCACCTTCCCATATACTTTGCCTCGGCCACATCTGTGACTCGTCCTTCCGAAGCCAGTGCTATTTATAATGCCCTGGAAACGCAGCCTGGCCAGATAACAGGCAGGCCTCGCCAAACAAAACCCCAGGCCGCTCACCCCCCGCCCCGGAGGCCTGCAGTCTGGAGCCCAGTGGGGCCCACAGGGACCATATATCTCCGAGCCGGCACCACAGACGACCCTCCCAGCCCCAGCCCATCTGACCCCCAGACAGGGAAGCATTTCCCCATCTGGTACAGAAACACCCCTTCGGGGACAAATCCACCCAGCAGTGTCATCTGCAGGGCTGGGAGCCGAGTGCTCGAGGCATCCTTGGCTTTGCTCAGCGCCTTTGCCTGTCCCACGTGACCTCCATGGACCAAGCGTTTACACCCAGGGGTGCGGCCAGCCACGGGGCTTCCAGATCCAGGAAGCCCGTAATGACCAAGGTCAGCTTTATGCCAGATGGTGCCGAGCACCTTCTGGGATGACCCTCGCAATTCTGTGGGGTGAGTATAATATTACCATGTCCATTTTACAGATGAGAAGATCGGAGCTCAGGAGGGTTGTGGGAGCCCAGGTCAGGCGGACTCCAAAGCCGGTGCATTTGCTACCACCCCACCCGCCCCAGAGCCCAGCGTCAGGGAGAGGCCGAGGAGCGAGCCAGGGAAATTCGGGACCGAGGCGCTCAGGTGCTTGGGAGAAAGGGGAAGCACATTCGCTCCTGCCTGCCCCTCACTTAAGCCTAAGCTCAAACACATCCCTGAGCCCCTCCTCCACCACAAGCAATCAATCAGCAAATGTTTCCTGAGCCCCTACTATGTGCCAGGACCCAGCCAGGCCACTTCCACAAGCTATGCCCAGCTGAGCACAGCCTCGAGGGCTTTTCTCGGCCTGGGGCGGCCTCTCCCCGACTCTATCCCGCGCCAGCCCCCAGCCAGCATCTGGCCCCGGCCCGGCCGTGCCGAACACCGAGGCCTTTGTCTGGGCCTGGATGTGGGTGCAGGAGTGTCACAGTCCCTGTGGCCAGCGCAGCAGCGGCCCTTCCCACCCACTGCCCACAGCCACCCCAACCTCGTGGTCACCTTCTAGGCCTCCCGACGGCCTCTGACTTCTTCCTGGCCGTGGCCAGCAAGAGGAAGTGGGGAGATGACTCAGAGGTGAGATGTGGCGTCTTCGTGATGACATTCAACAAGGAGATTGGTCACGAGTGACAGAGAGGACTGGATTTCACAGCAGATGTGTAACTGGAGGGCCAGTTTTTTAGCCCCAGACCAGATAAAAAGCAAAGGGGTTTGAATGGGTTGCCAGCCCGACAAAGGCCTAAATTCATGCACAATGGTTATTTTCAACTCTGATGAGAAAATGAGAAACAGAACTCAAAACACAACACTTTTACATTGTTTCTCCAACTGGGTAATAATTAGCAGGAATGATAAAATTGGTGATGTACTTTCAAGTAGCTTTGTTGAAAAATAAATCTTAAGGACTTGTCAAAATAAATGTAATAGCAAAGCTAATTTAAAAGCTCAGCACGATTTCTGCATTTGTTTAACAGACATGATATCTGTGGTTATGTTCCATGAGCCCCTAAAGACACTGCCCACCTCTGCTATATATGGCTGTGGGTATACTGGAAAGGACAAAATCAGGAGTCAGAAGACCTGGGTTTCCCACTTCATTCCCCGAAGCTGTGTGGCTCTGGGCAAGTTACTTAGACTCTCTGAGTCCTGTTTTCGCCATCTGTAGAAAAGGGAATGTTTGTCCTGCCCACTTCATAGGGTTGCCATGAAGAGTTAATGAGATGTTGGATATGAAGTCGCTCAGTGAGGACCATACCGTACGTGAAAGGAACTTCTGCCAGCAAAGGCCTAAGGACGGGTCTGGTAGGAGGATAGGATTTGTGTCACAGGACTCCAGTCAAGCTTAACTCTGTCCTCGGGGTCAGGCTATGACTGCCCCAGAGTGGGATGGGCCTCAAAGGCTCACCAAGAGATACCTTCATGGCTACGCCTGCACTTACCACCCACCCAACCCATTCCCAGGACACAAGGCCCAGAGTCAAGGAGCTTTTCAGGGGCCAATGGAAGAAAATGTCGTGGGTTCCAAATCACAAAAATAAAACCGCAAAATTGAAATTAATCACGATTTAATCAAATCTCTGTAAAACGTAACATTGTGTCAACTGCCTCAATATTAAAATTTAGTTTTCACGAAAATGCATTGTATTTCAAAATAACTTGTACGTAAAATATTTCTCACATCCCAATAATTTCACGTCGGGATAGAAATTATTCGGGGTTACCAAGAATAGCCAACTTTAAATTATTAATAAATGAATTGCTGATGTCCAAATACTTTTAAAAGCAAAATTATACAAATCCTATTAAAAGTTTACAACAAAATATTAGCACTGCAGGTGGGATGTGGAGTGTGGGTACATCCTCCTGGCACGCTGTGTGCCGGGGTTCTCTCTGGATAAGCAGCTATACATGGTCTTAAGAGAGCCCTCTCTCTTTTGGCTTAGCGTTGCAGACAAGCTTCTCCCAGGGCCAGGTCCTG
Organism: Indri indri; assembly: GCA_004363605.1. Lineage (NCBI taxonomy): Eukaryota > Metazoa > Chordata > Mammalia > Primates > Indriidae > Indri > Indri indri. Next base: position 6,085 of record RJWJ010014167.1, on the reverse strand, counting down.
CTCCTCTCTGTGTATTTAGAAACCAGGATACCTGAATTCAAAGCCTGCCTTTTGGTCTACTATTATGGGTGGTCACCATCAAATTGTATAGAAGACCTTACAACAACAAGCAACGGATTCCTGCCCCACCTTTTCCCAACCCCATTCCATTGTCCAAATAGGTTTCTGTTGTTAGTTCCTTTGGTGGTCGCCCAGATAAACTCCAGATAGCACACTAATGACTCCATTCCCTGTTTTGTCACCTTTAGACAATGTCCATCATACCCAGGCAAGACAGATGAGGATAGAGCACTTACACTAAACCCAACTCTCTTTCTCCTTCTCTTTCTCCCACTATTTGATTTTAGTTCCTTTGCTTGGTTGTTTTGTACCTTTAATCTTAAAATTCAGTTTCTTGTTTTCTAGCACTTTGACAGGATCTCTTGCATCCCCTCGGTATAGGATGAGGGTGTTGGAGACCCCATCCTTCCTTCTTCGACCTATACCTACCTCTCTTCTTCAGTCAGCTACGCTTTGACCGATAGTCAGTTACAGTCTGCCCAGCAACTACAACCAAAGCCTATTCAGCTTTGCTTAAAGATCACCAGGAAATGTCATTTGCATGATCTTGACTATGTACATCTTGTTTAATCTCAGCCTCAGAGGGTCTCAGTCTCACCTTCGTCATCTGTAAAATGGGGACAGCACAGCATGTCCTAACACCCCATAAGACCTGGTGAAGAGGATGAGGAATGTGAATGGCATAAGGCTTTTTATAAATACAATCTCTTAATTTTCTATAATTATTACATGACACTCAGCAAAGAATCGTGATAATTGGGCAATTTAGATAACTCCCTGAACCACAATTCCTTCGCCAGTAAAATGGACAGAATACTAGTACCTATCTCACTAATTGGTTGTAAAGATCAAATGAAATGATATAAATTAAAGAGCTTCTCATCCAGTGTATCACTATCCTAATTTATTTCTCTCTTCCAGGAGAGAAAAAAAACTTCAATTCACGCCCCAACTCAGCCGGCTATGGATCGAGAAAAAGTGCAGAGCTCTCTAAGAGGCGTTTGGGGAACGACTGAGAAATTTCAGCATGGCCCATATATTAAATAATTCTACTAAATCTAATATTATTGGGTGTGATTGTAGTACTGAGAATGTCCTTGTTCTTGGGAAATACATGCTGAAGTATTTAAGGTTAAGTTGGCTCAGAAATAAGTTTTACATATACGTACATACACAGAGTGTGTAAGTGCTCTGTATAGCAAAATATTAACTATCCGCGAATCTAGACATTTATTGCACTAGTCTTTCACCTTCTCTACGATTTGACAGTTTTCAAAATAAAAACTCATAGCAGGGAGGGGATTTGCAACATTGGAAAGGACCTTGACTTTTCCCTCCCACTGGAAACCAGGCGCCGGCCCAGAGGATGCGGCTTCCGCAGTCCTGCCCAGTGAGGCAGAGGAGAGCTTTGCTGATACTTTTTAAGCCTCCTTGGTACAGCTGAGCATGCCCAGGGGGTGATGGAGAGGACAGAGGTTTGGGGGCCAACAGACAGCAGCACACAGTAGTGCAGGGGTGACCCATGCAATCCAGCCCTCCTTCTGAAGGTGAGGGAACCCTGCAGAACCGTCCCAGATAAGAGACAGGCAGGCGGCTGCTGAGCCTGGGTCCTGGCTGAGGTTCCTAACCGTGTGTCTCATCAGCTGTCTCTCCTTTGTTGAAAGGAGAGCAGGAAGAGAGCAGTTGGTATCTTGGCACTACCCAGAACCCAGATACTCCTTCCCAGTCAACTCAATTATCTGCACCAATGAACTGGGACGAGAGGCACTGGTGAACGACTCTGGCGATAATTTACCGAGGACCTATGTTGTGCTTGAAGTCTACAGAAAAATTAGATAACACCAAAGCAGAATGAAACAACTCAATAACAAAAATAAAGATCAAAGGATACAGTTACACTCTCATCCTTTATGCCTTCATTTATCCTCTCCTAGACAGCCCCGTTCTCAGGTTTTAGGAGAAATTCACCAGTTGGAAAAAACAAAATCTGCTTTGCCTACCTGATAATAGGTGATCTGCCTATGGCTGATCTGTGCCAGCAAGCTCGTAAGTGTAGCGCTGCATTTCATTCCAGACATAACACATGCAAGTGGAGATAAATCGTACCACAATCTAAGGGTGGTGAGTATGGTAAGAAGGGTTAGGGAGAGGAGGAATCTGGTGTTTACTGAGCACACACATTGAGTGTCCCAGGGACTGGGTCGGGTCTTGCATGATCTCACTTGATTCACGCAATCACTCTCTGACTGTATTTCCCAAACACGCTAGATCACAGCAATCGCTGTGGCAGGTATGTGCGTGTCCACTGCGTGTGCGGGGGAGGTGGGAGGGAGAAGTTTAGGATCAGGCAAGTTGGGAAAGATTGTCCTATGAGTAAGGCATCTTCATTCCACTTTTCCTGGGGAAGAAACTGAGTCTCTAAGAGGTTCCGTGGCCTGCCGAAGGTCACACAGCTAGCAATAACGACGCTGATGGAGGATACAGTTGCAATTGCCAGTACTGCCTGAATAGTCACCATGCACTCAAGACTTTACATGCAAAGTCAGGATTTGAACCTTGACTCCAAGTCTAGCTCATTGCATGGTCCAAAACCTTGCTGTTACATTGTACATCTCCCCTGAAAATACCGAGGACTCATCCAGTGATGATCTGAAGGAAGCAGCACCGGTGAGATCAGAGAGGAAAAGGCGAGAATAGACACGTGGTAGCTGTTTCCAAATACTGAAAGGCTGACACTTTGCAGGCAATTACATTCATTCTGCATGACTTATTTTTAATATCCCCCACTTTACTCAAGGATGCATTCTGGTGAAGCCCACTAAACTTTCGGTATCTTTCACCAGTGGGTGGAAGTCACACCCATGACAGATTAACACAAGGAGGAACTCTGAAAGACAGAGATGTCCAAATAGGGACTAAGATGATTTCCACATACTCTTCTTGGGAGCTCCCCAGCAACAGAGGTGTCCAAGTTGGATGACCCCTGGTGGGGATGTTTCAGAGGGGCCTGATGCATCTGGGGCAGGGGGGTGGTAAAAAAGCTACATGACGCTTAAGGTTCTTTCTAACTTTGAAAGTTTAATTCTATGGAAGTTGGCATTTACTCTATTTACAAATGGATTTTAAAATCAGGGACGGGATGTAAAGCGGGTCAGTATTACTGACCAGATGGGGAGGGAACTGCGACATCGAAAGCCGTGACCAGTCAAGGTTTCCAGGGAGTAAATCAGCTCAACCGTCGAGTAGTTGTAACCTTCACGGTGCATCAGAATCACCTAGGGAGCTTTTAAAAACGACAGATACTGAAGCCACATTCCAAACCAAGTGATGCTGACGTTCTAAGGATGGGCCAAGGAATCAGTAATTTTTAAAAGCTCCCCAGGTGGTGGTAATGTGCAACCAAGATTGCGAACCACTGAGCTGGAGGAAATGAAGTTTGTGCTGAGGCTGGGCTCGGTGCCCTCGGAGCCTCCGGGTGACCAGGAATCAGTGCATCTCCACATCTGGGCCAGCTGTGCCCCTGACTTGGGGGAGTTGTTGGGAGATTGGTGGGAAGACAGGACGATAAAGCCCTTTAACCTTTCCATGCTTCAAATCTCTGATTTTTCCAGTTATTAAAAAGTGTTCACAAATTCATACAGACGGGGAGTGGAATGGTGGTTGCCGGGGAAGGGGGAAGGGGAGTTATTCTGTAGTCGGTACTGAGTTTTACTTTGGGAAGAAAAACTTCCAGAGACGGCCGATGGTTACATAACAATGTGAATGTGTTCAATGCCACTGAACTGTACACCTAAAAGCAGTTAAAATTGTAAATGTTATGTTATGTATATTTTACCATTTCTAAATGTTTCTAAAGTCCAGTAATTATAATGAAAAATATAATAAACATGCATCAACCCACCCACCTGCAGAATGTCAGCACTTTTTGTCGAATTTTATTGTCTTTTTAAATGGAAAAAATGAAATTTTGTAGGTTAGAAAAAACTTTCAGAGGGATTTATCCCAAGAATACAAGGGCGATTCAATGCAATGTCATAAGAAAAATAATCCATGTACTGAGACACCTTAACAGAACGAAGGGAAAAAACAAACCACATGATTATCTAGAGCGATGCAGAAAAAAAATTGGACAAAATTCAACACCCTTTCATGATAAAAACACTTACAAAACTAGAAATACGGGAAAATTTCCTCAGCATGATAAAAGGCATTTATGAAAAACCCACAGCTAACATAATACTCAAAGACTAAAAACTTTCCCTTAAGATCGGAAACAAGAGGATGCCTGTTTTCCCCAGTGCTACTCAACATTGTACCAAAAGCTCTGGCCAGAGCAATTAGGCAAGAAAAAGAAATAAAAGGCATCCAGACTGGAAAGGAAGAAGCAAAACTATCTCCATTTACAGTTGGCATGATCCTATATATAGAAAATCCCAAATAATCCATACACAAAAAAGCTGCTAGAGCTAATCAACAAATTCAGCAAAGTTGCAGGGTACGAGATCAACACACAAAAATCAGTTGTGTTCCTATGCACCCGCAATGGACAATGCAGAAAGGAAATTAAGAAACAATTCCATTTACGAAAGCTCTCAGAGCATCTGAGGACTGGACATCAGTACGGTCTTGTAGTCCTGTGAAGCGGAAACATCTTGTTATTAACGGTCCTTGGGAGAGACGCGTGCATCAGCGCCTTTCGTTTTTTATGCATATTAGTGCCTCTCATATGAAAATTAAGTAGAGCAAACGGATTTGATGAGGATGGTAGCATGGACTGCACAGGACACGTGTGAGAAGCTGAGCCACATCCACTGGCAGGTCAGAGTGCCCTGGGTTTCAGCCATCCTGCCTCCCTTCACGTCTCAAGAGTCACAGGAAGCTGGGAAACAAAATCCCAGGCCTCGTGGAGGAAATCAGGTCTGAGTCAGCCTTCCTAGGAGGTTGAGAGAACAGATTAGGCCCAGGAAACTGTTTACTGTGGGGCGTGTTTTTCACTAGAAAAGTTGGTGGGGTCTTTTTTTTAAGTTGAAGAAGGAACTAAAAGTGTTTTTAATCATTTCTTTTTTGTGTGTGCGACTAGGGGCCAGAAAGATGAAGTGTTTGCTAAGTATTGCCACATTTCTTAGCGCTCCCTGTTCCTGAGACTCTAAAAGCTAGTGGTTGGTTCCATCACAGAGAGAGCTCTCTTTACCCTGGCTATGTTTCTGTTCCTCTCTCGCTAACAGCGAAGTAACATCTGTTCTCTGTGGATGGAAACACTAGGGAGAGAAAAACCCTGAGTGTGAGGAGGTAATTTGCTGAAAGGGAGTGAGCCCTGGACCGGAGTCAGAAGACCTGCCGTCCGGCTGTGTCTGCATTACCCAGCTGTGTGGCTTCCAGCCCATCCTTGCCCTTCAGGAGGCCCGATTCTTGTCTGTAAAGGGGTGGAGATCCTTTCAACTTTGACATTCTAGTTTTTCTTAAAGGCCAAATCCTTTAAGAATTCAAAGGAACTTTAAAAGAAGGGGGAAGTGACATTGAAAAATGGAGAGGGGACTTTTCTATTCTAGGCCACCCTTTTCTACTGGGCCAAAATTGAGTTGATACCAGAGGTTCACATGGACTCAGAAGGGGGGCAGACTAGGCCAGGGAAGGAAAAACAGCATTCCTGTGTCGGTTTCCCCAGGCCAAGGCTTGCCAAAGAAGCCAGATCCCAGAAAAGGTCCCAATGGGTAGCTTGCCCACCTTCCTGCAGGCAAGTCAACCTCATTATGGACCACGTTTTGAGGGGGGGAAGAAGAGGGGAGGGGAGTAAATCAACCCCCAAAGAATGAATAAATGGGCGCTTGAGTTAGATAGGAAGCCTCTGGGTGGTACTTAGATTTTTTTCCCCAAGTTTATTAATTTGGCAACATTTATAAAGTGCCTACTGTGTGCTAGGTGTTGGGAGTAGTCAGTAGGGTGTTTGCCTGGAAGGCATTCATAGGAAGGTAAGGCATGTGCACAAAGACCGAAATGTCTAAAATACAAAGCATTGTGCACTGAC
>RJWJ010014166.1:0-38435 GCA_004363605.1 Indri indri | reverse complement strand
TCCTGCTAACAAGTTGGGTGGCTAAATGGTGTCAAGGGCCTCGTGGTTAACTAAGCCTTGTCGTTAAGGAGTGGTACGTGAGTGTGTGCCTCTGTGTCCGTATATTTCTATTTGTGCTTCTTTGTGTGTGTCGCTGTGTGTGTCAGAATGTTTCTATACGTGTGTGTCTGTGATTCTGTTTGTGAGTGTATCTGCATTTCTGAGTGTGTGTGCTTGTGTACATGGGTATGTGTGTGAATGTCTATATCTGAGCTTGTCCTATGTGTGTCTGCAAGTGTGTATGTATTTGTGAGTCTCCGTGTGTGTGTCTGTGTATATGCGCGTCTGTACGTGTGTCTGTGTGAGTTATCTCTATGTGTCTGTAAATGTGTGCCTGTCTCTCCGTGCGTATCTGTTTTCAGACCCTGCGTACAAGACAGTGTGTAATGATTTAAGAAAATATTAGCCAATAATGTTGCAGGGCTTCAGTTTCCCCATCTGCAGAATGAAGGAGATAGAGGAGATAATCTTGTTATTTACTTCCATAAAGGGAGCGTGCAGTCATGGGGATGTGGCGGGCTTGAGAACATGACAAATTTGGGTGCACATAACCTCGGTCGAGTTACTGCCCTCCGAGCTTCCGTTTCCTCGGCATTCAAGGGGGCACGGCAATATCTCTGTCAAGGTTTTGTCGTGAGGATTTCATGAGATAAAATAAGTGAGGGGCTGCGTGTATGTCTCCTGGTAGGAGCATCATCGATATCCCTTCCCGTCCACCCTGGGGCCTTAGCGTCGTCCCTGGCACTCTGTTCCCGAGAGGGAGCAGCACTGTCAGAGCTGCCCAGTAGTCTGCTGGGGCTGGTCCTCAATACGTGGCCCTTAGTATTACATGGCCTCCATGTAATAAGGGCACTGGCCCTTAATACATGACAGTGACCCTGGATATTTTGACTTCTACACCGCGTGCTGCCTTCTCATTTGATCCCCATGAGGGTCCCAGGAGGTGGGCGGAGCAGGTGCCATTGCACTGATGTGAGAGGGGACAGAGCTGAGGAGGTGGCTATCCGGGTCTTTGGGGGTGGCTGGTCATGCCCGGAGCTGGCTCTGATTGCCTGCAGGAAGCAAATTCTGCTTCTCCCAAAAAGTTGATGGTGTTGTGGACGGCCAAAGCCAGATTCATGAGCTTTCATTCACCTTATTTGCAGGATTGGACTGTAAATGGTGTTTGCTGGCTTTGCGGCCTGGACCCCAGGGGACAGGGGAGAAGACAGCCTCGTGTTACTGAATGGGCCCAGTCTCCCACACAGAGGCCTTCGTAGGGGGAGCTCTCAGTTTCATGTTTAACTTTGTGCAGTGTTGTGAGGGGGGAAAAATCCCTATAAACGAAAGTTGCCTGTTGGCCAGGGGCTGTGCCAGCAGGCCAGGCCCCAGGAAGCTGCCCACCCGGTCAGCAGCAACGCCTCTGTGTCCATCACCTGGCCCCCTCCCTGCCTCGCCTGCACCTGTCCTGGGCCTGAGCCCTCTGCCATATCCGGGCAGGACTGGACCAGATCAAAATTTCCCTTCATCATCTCTTTTCCTTTTTTCTTTATATAAAAAAAAAAAGCATCAACTGTACTTGGTTGCAATAGGAATAAAAAGAGGTAATACGTAATTCAGTACTTTACAGATTAAAATGCTGTATAAATGAAAGGCATACTACAGCATAAATAAAGTATATAACTTAACATCTATGATACAGTACATAAGATGCATGGTTTCACTTAAAATGACCGAAACACTTTTGTATATAGATTATATGTGTACAGTATAACATAGGACTTAATTTTCTATATAATGTGGTTTATAGTATGTACTGTGATCCATAGGATTGTATAATATCTATGACATATCAAACTCCTAGCACAGAGAAAGTAGAATCAAAATCAGTTGACATTAGGCTATTTTGGCATTCGAAACACAAGCCCCAGATTTGCGATTTTAACAGCTGAAGCCAGGAGAAAGAAAACTAAAAATACTAAAGGAGACGATATCTCCGTGAACTGGCACTGTGGCCTGCTGGGTGCAGGGGTCCGTGGGAAGACAGAAACCCCAAGAACAAGTCTGGGAAGGGGCTCCGCAGGAGAGAGCCCTCTCGGGAGGAGGGGGAAGAGTCGGGCTTAGCAGTGATTGCTTCTACTATTTATGAAGCCAGATGAGGAGCTACAGGGCTTGCGGTGGCCCCTGTGTCTGCTGATTAGCTGGAGATTATATTGATGATGTAATAAAAATTCACTTTGTCTATTAAGTTTCACCAGGACAATCAGGGAGAGATTAGATAGAAATCAGAGGAAATGAATTATAGAATGGAGGAGGAAAGCCACGAGTCTCATCCCCGCCATGGTCCCTGTCTGTCTCCCCTTTCCCCCACCCCCAAAGGGCATGAACCAAGAAGCCCCTGCCCCAGGAGCCAGGCAAAGCTGCGCCGGAATCTTCCCTTGAGCTGGGCTGCTCTCCGGGAGGGCTGTGGTGCTCCAGATATGATGCTGGTTTAAGTTTACGGACCATGTTTAATATTTGATTAAACCTTTGGCACGACAGCCTCCGTGAGCCACCGGCCCTGCTGGGAGACCAGCAAAGTGACTGGCTCCTCAGCCACCTGGGTCCCTCTGGTGCCGCAGCTCGGGAGGTGGAGTCCCACTTGGGCCATGGAGCTCTGGGCCAGGCACGCCTGTACTGCCGGCCGGTAGCAGAGGCCTCCCTGCCTCGCACTCTCTCCCTCTGGCCTGGCCTGCACCAGAAAGAGATGTTTCTTTGGGTTAAAGCCTGGGCTCTAAAATGTCCCCGTTAAAAGGCACGTGGCAACAGAGGTGGTAACACGTTAACGTCCATTAGCCTCAGGGATACATCTGCCCACTTGGATTTGTCAGATCAGCAAGGGGCAGGGCTTTGAAAGGATAGGAAAAGGAGGTCACTTTTGGTTGAGGACTGTTGCCTGAGGGCCCTGGGTCCTAGTTTGGTGGCCTGGGGCTTAGAGTTTGGGACTTGGGTGCGACTGTTGAGCAGGCTGGATGGCCGGGAGCTGGGAGGGTAATGGAAGATCACCGTTAGTGACCTCTGCATCCCTGCAGGGAGCTGAGTTTTTCAGTTACTCCAGCTCTGTGACTGAGCCCAGTTCTGTTCTCCCCTGAGAAATCCCCGGGGTCAGGAAGATGCCAGGGATCAAGGTCTGGGGAGGCCTCTTAGAGGGGAATGTCCCTTGTCTAAAGAGCTCGTCCCGAAGGCCACCTCATCCGTTACTGCATCGCTGGGCTGGGTTTCTCTCCCAGAGATGGGAGAGGTCCCCTCATTGCTCTTCTGCAGTACGTGGGCTGCCAGGAGCCCTTGGCACCTTTGCCCAGGTGTACCGTCCACAACGGGAGCAGTTCTTCCGAGGACCTGCCAAGATTCCTCCAGCTGCGAGACCAGTGTCACCCCAGAAAACTCTGTTTCCTGGCTTTGTCCCATTGCCTGGCTGCTGTCCAGCCATCCTGTGCCGGAGGTGGGAGCAGAGGAAGAGTACAGGGTGCGGGAAGATTCCAGCCTCCAGAACCCCCCAGTGTACGGCTCGGGGTGTTCAGCTGAGTGAGTCTGTGGGGACAATCTGGATGCCTGCCTCGATGACAGGAAACATCGTGGCTACGGGTTTCAATATTCCATGGGTAATTTCTCAGCACGAGTGGGCTGCAGTTGGGACAGCTGAAGGACACTGCAGCCCCAAAGCAGGTGAAGGCAGCCCTGGCAGGTTCATCGTGTGCCACTGACCTCCTTAGAAATCTCTGCAACCCACCTACCCACCCCTGACTGACTCTCCCTCAACCAGGCTATAAACTTGGTCCAGATTTATTCAAAGTGAGAAACTCCTTTGTCCACCAGCCTGAGAACGAGACTTCATTGCAGTGGGACAAAAGCAAAGCATAATGAAACAAAACGTAACACCCCGACCTGTCAGCTCTCCAGCCTCCCTGCTCTGTCTCGTTCCCGTCTGCCGGCCCGGGCTCACGCAGCTCCCGTGTATTTGGGAACCTGGCGTCGAGCCCCCTGAGTCCCCCCACCTGATTACCCACACAGGACATTTGCATCGGGCAGTTGTATGTTTGGGGTTGCCGCTTTCTGTCACATTCAGAGTTATTTCGCGGCAGTGAAGGCGGGTCCCCCACCTTCGGAGGACAGACACTGACACTTGGGGCACCTGAGTTGGACACGAATCTGCACTTCCTTGAAGGAGGCCAGCGTCTCCCCCATCAGACCCAGGGACTTCTGGGGCCGGGGGGACATGGCATGTCTCCCCTACTGTCCGTAATGCCCCCCTCCTCTCTGCTCTGCAGACACCTCCTTCTGCACCCTGAGGGCAGGTGTGGGGAGGGCTGGGGGCGTCCCAGGGGAGACTGCAGTTGAGTCCCCCACTCTTGCCCCAGCAGGCCCCTCCTCCTGCCTCTGCTGGTCTGCGGGAGGCTCTCCTCCCTGCTGCGTGGCCTCTGCAGCGGACCAGCCCTCTTAATCACTGGCTCAGCCGAGACAAGGTCAGAACAGCCTGAGTTAACGCTTTGCCGAGAAACTTGAGAAACTAAGGGAGAAACGAACCCAGGCCTTGGTGGTGGCACGAAGAGCAGACAGGGGTCTCGAACCTGAAGGGCGCGGGAGTTGGGCTCCCTGCTGGCTCCAGTTGGCCAGTGCCTGCTGTTCGGTCCTTTCTGCTCAGCTTCCCACCTGTCTCAGCCGGGGCCTCCTGGAGGGGGCGTGCCCCCCGCAGCAGTGTATAGCTGGCCAGCCCTTCAGAAGTGTGATCTCTTGCTCTAAAGTCGGAGTCGCCCACTGAGACTCGGTCTGCCCAGGCAGCAGTCGCCGCAGCCAAACACCCTGATCTTCCTGCACAGAGACCCCGTCCTTTAGCTTGCTGCTCCCTGACCTTCTCCCTGGGGACACAACTCAGCTGCCGGGTCCCAGGCCTCGCCTTTTATTCCTCATTCCAAGGGATAGCCAAACTTGCCCAACAGAAGTGCAACGGAATTTACCCTAAAATAAATAGAATCATTCGCTTATCGTAATAGTCAAGATGACAGTACAGAGGAAGGTCTTATTTTTTCACTACAAAGATTTTAAAAAATTGGACAAGAAAATGAAGCTGAAAAATAAGGCAGTGGCGGCTGTCCTGCTCCGTGTCTCTGCCACTGCAGTGACGAACGGGGCATAAATTGCTGTACTGGGGCCTCAGCTGGGCCTGGGTGGCAAGTGTGCCAATTGGTCACTAATCGGTGAGTCCTCCGCGGGGGCCTGTCCGTTTCATCAGACACAGCGTGCAAGTGTGTGCGTGCGTGCATTTCGTGGAGACACTTGGAGGGTCCTTTGCAGAAGTTGAGGGACATAGCAATTTGGAGTTGGACTCATATCAGGGCCTAAGTATGGAAAAGATTCTGGTCCCTTGCTGATAAGCTTCTTAACATAGGGAATTAAGCATAAAAACCATACGAAATCATAGACTGTAATTATTAATTTTTGAAATGAAACAAAACTCACACGGGTACGGAAACTACAATACTTTCTGGATTTTCTCATGCTCCTCTCTGGGTCTGTGTGCTCCTGTTTTGCTGGCCAAGTGACGGAAATGACCTAGGGTCCTGAGTCACCCCGCCCAGCAGGGAGCCGCCACGCACAAGGAGCGGCAGACCCTGGCCAGCAAAGGAGCAGGACACGGGAGAGGTCTGGCCCAAAGCTCTGTGGCCGGGCAGAGCCTGCGCTGCAGAAGGAGCTGGGCGCTTGGCGCAGGGGCCGCGGCGTGTGCGCAAGAAGTTCTTCCTCTTGCCGTCAGAGGGCAGGCGACAGCTGGAGGAGAGAGGAGCCCTACCCCATCCCCCCAACACACACACTGGGGGTCCTCCCCAATGTATGGAGAGGGTCTAAGGCAGTAGTGGCCTAGCCTCTGGGCTCTGCTGTTCTGCCTAGGGCTACTTAGGGCACTTCAGCTGAAGGACTGAACTCTGGCGCCAGCACCTGCCCTCCTCATACACTTTCTGTGGCTGCGCCCAGCCTGTGCCGAGATGGGAGCCAGTCTGGAGATCTGGGAACTGCCAAGGTCTCAGCTAAGAAGGCTGGGCTGTGCACACCCAGTGAGGGAATGGCAGTGGCCCGCCAGGGCCCTTGGTCGCTGCGCTTTCTTATGGGAAGGGGAGCATTCTGCCCCAAACTGAGCCCTCTCGTCCCAGCCACCATTTCCTTGCTCTCCTCTACAATCAAAGGCATCCTGCCCTCCCCGCACCTCGGCAGCCCCTTTCTTATTCATGACCCCCCCACCGAGGGGCCTGGGCTCAAAGGCAGGCTCCCTTTCAGTTGCCTTGACGACTCTGGAAACAGAGAAAAGGAATGATCAAAAAGCCTATTGGGCCTTTGGCTGTCACTGGAGATACTTCCCCAGCCTTCCCTCTTCCCTTCCTGGGGAGCCCCAGACACTGGGATTCTCCGCGTTCTGCTCTTTCCTCAGAACACCCCTCTAGGTGTTACCCAGGGACATCCAGAGCCAGGGCTCCACGGAGTAAGGAACTGAGGGGTCTCACTCTCTGTGACTGGGAGTGAGCCTTAGTGAGAAATGGCTTTCTGAAGTTCAGAACATTCCTGCCCCATCAGCAATGCATACGGGGCAGCACCCCGAGTTCATGGCTCTGCTGACCCCAAGAACCTAATGGCAGTGACTGATCGGACTGAGTGCCTTTCCCTTTGAGACGCCCAAGCTGCAGAGTGCACACTGGCATCCCCTGGTGCGTGTCCCACCATGGAAACCGGGATGATGCTTCAGGCTCACACCACCCCCTCGGAGACAGACCTCTTCACACAGCAGGGGCAAAGATGCTCCTGTGCCTCATCCGGTGAGACTAAGCCAAGCCAAGTATTGATTTGACAGAAAGACATGGATATGCTGGATGGCTAATGGTTAGGGGATCCTATTTCTCTCTTTTCCTGTTCAGAGAACACCTCTCCTCCACCGCACCCGCTGAAAAGCAAAGTCTGGATGCGGGAGAGTGTTCTCACGGGTCACCCAGGGACGCCTCTGCTCCCCCGGTCTCCTTCCAGGAGTTCAAAACCATGAAGCCTCTGGGAACCGGGTCCCCCTCTCCCACCATGGCGAGCACCCCCTACATCTTCGCCTCTCTGCATATTCTTAGAATCAGTCGATATGATGAATTTTACATGGGCATAATTTCCTGCTATCGCTGCGGAGGCCTCCCGGCCTCACCCATCAACAGCGACATGATACAGTTTCTGGTTATATTGGTCAACCAAGATATTGATATTATTAATAATGGATATCTATATGCTGACCTTTGTCCACACAACTGAATCACTCTGCGCTAGCTGTCACATTTCTTTAAGAGGTATTGATAAGCCCATTACTGGAAGGGCATGTACAATCTTAGGTGTGTGCTTTTCACTCACCTTCAAGCATCGCCTGCGAAAATCTACCCTTGTTGGGTGAGCTGGTGTGGGCACTATGCCATGTAGCATGCAAAAGAATGTGTGTGTGCACCTGCTTGTATGGTGAGTGTATGTGTCTGTGCATGTGAACGCGTTCATGGGTATGTGTGTGTGTGTGTATATGAGTATTGTGTGTGTAAGTCTGTCTTGAATACCATCCCTTTTAGAGCTGATCAAATAGTCAATTAGAGCATTATAGGTAGGTAGCAGAATCAGAGAGTTCCTACAAATACACTGTGATGTAGTGTTTGATCTTTGGATGCCTCTTGTCTCCTAGGACCTGCGCAAGGAGGCTTGGCTTTATAAGGATATTATTAGGTTGATGCCTCATTCTCTCAATTTACCTGCCAGGAAAGAGACAGCACTCGCTGAGAGCAGTCTGGCCAGAACCAGCCACTGGTAGGTGCATGAAAGGTCATGCTGCAGGCTTGACTTTGGGGCTGTGCTACTCCTGGCCTCAGTCTGTTTATCTGTGCAGTGGCAGTAATTCATCCAGCTCTACTTTGTTAAGATCAGAGGGGGAGGTTGACTCAGCTCAGCCTCTAAACCCTCTGTACCAAAACTCCCAATCACATGAATGCTTGACATGCCACCAGGCCTCGTTTATTACATGGTGGGCTGTGGCCCATTACCTATTTGAAGGGAATGGGTTTGTGTAGCTCCTTGGTAGAAGGCATGCTTTGTGTGCTCATGTATGCGTGTGTGCACAGGCACACAGACCTCATTGCCATGTATCTCTGTGGCTGCTGTCATGTCTACCTGCATGGACAGTGGTGTCAGGGACAGTGCCTCTATCAACTCTGTCTACAGTGATCCCATCCTGTTCAGACCCAGACATGCTCACTGGTCAGGGGTGCCCCCTCACTCGTCCCTGTAAAGGGAAGCCAGCTAGCTAGAGAGATCTTTGGATCTTCAGACATAGAGTATGAATAAACCAGACATGGATTAATTAGGTGTGACTGCATCATTAAATTAGAATAATGAACAAACAGCCATGTATGGCATTCAAATCTGCCTAGAACGACTCCAAGGGTTGCTTTCAAGTAAGTCACCTGTCAGTTTGTAGGTTTTGAGGACTCTAGAGAGTGAGATTCCTGTCATATCTTGAGAAGTGGATTCTTTAGATACTACCTACCCTAGGTGAGGACCATCCTTCAGTGGGCACCAAGACTCCACAACTGAATCCAAACAATGACTTGGTTCAATACAGCATCATCTACGCACGCCTCAGCTGTGAGCATTTCTCAGCATGAAATACGACAGTAGCACAGGTGCTCAAGAGACGGGAGGGAGAAGTTAAGAGGTGTGGGCAGCGGATGTGAAATGTATTGATCCCATAATATTTATGTGGATGTGCACACCGTTGCTTGTGCACGTGCATATGCGCGCACACACACACACCCCTTTTGTGTTTCCACGAACTCTTTTTATCTTCTGCTGACACTCCCTATTTCATTCAGACAGATTCAAAGGTGAAACAAGTCTCAGTTGTGTAATTTTAGGAACAGCTGCTGAACAGTAGCCCCCTGCCCTCGGTGGACAACACCTCTCACAATCCTGGTCCTAGGATAGCGCGGCTGTGCAGAAAGAGCTGTTTGTCTTTAACAAAGAGGCGGAAGTCAACAGCTCAGAGGGAAGAAAATGGGAAGCTAGCTTGCCTCACTGACAAGCTGTGGGATAGCCTAATGCATCGGGGGCTTTGTTCGTAAAATCTGCTAAGTATCTAGAAACCTTTGATCTGTAGCCACTCTTAACAAAGGTGATAATTAATTAAAGCAGAGTATATTGCAATAAAGTAACAGCGCGGTCAGTTTATGCGCTGTCCAGAGCCGGCCTTCGGAAGTCTCTGTCAATTAAACTCTTGTTGGAGGCCAGCTCATTATGAATTTTTTTTCCCTGAGTTGGATCAATATTTTTGGTTGTGCTGTCCTCATGGAACCAGGACTGCGTCTGTCTCCGAGAGGGCACCCATTTATTTACATCTTGCAGCTGGCCACGTAGGATTTGTTCCTGAGCTGAGCTGCTGGGAATCGCTCTGTTTGAGAGCCTCGATCAGCTCGTGCTGGAGGGGAGATACAAGGAAGGATAAGAGAAACCAAATGTGGAGCAAGCGGGAGGGGAGAAACCCTGGGAACGGATGGTCCTAAAATCATCTCTTTTTACTCTTGAGGGACTCAGAAATAAGGGCAATTACCCTTGGGCTTCCCACCTGGCTTCCTTGTTGGTTCCTGTGGGCAGGGCTATGGTTTGGGCTTTATACCCACCCGGGGGCC
Organism: Indri indri; assembly: GCA_004363605.1. Lineage (NCBI taxonomy): Eukaryota > Metazoa > Chordata > Mammalia > Primates > Indriidae > Indri > Indri indri. The sequence continues at coordinate 28,698 of RJWJ010014166.1, read as the reverse complement.
ACTGGGAACTTGATGGGTGGAGATGGAGAAAGCTCTCAGGGCAAGCACATCGACTCTGGCAATTCCTCCGCTGCCTTTCCTACCCCTATGACTGTCTTTCTGCTCTGGCACCTTTTACTTCCTCTGTGTTGCCAAGTGGAACATGTATATCTTTCTTCAGGCCCCATTTTGAGGCTGGGGGTTATCTTAAATGGCAAGGAGAAAAAGGAATAGAGGGAGAGGAGGGACAATGGATGACAAAGGGGTACATCTAAGTCGGAGGGCTCTGTTCCTTTCCCCTCGGCTGTTTGGGCAGGACTGGATGCTTTCTGTGATTCCTGGAGAGGCCGTGTATTTAAAGGCTTGCAGAAAAAGGCAGAGGTAAAAGGGTGGATGTGCTTCTCGTTACAGAGAACCCAGAAGGAGGGCAGTTGATCCCTGACACATTCTGCTTGTGTTTAGGGAAAACGCAGCATGCTGCTTGGAGAGCCTGGCTTGACTGAGCTGGTCAAGTTCTGTGTGTGTGTATATGTGCGTGTGTGTGTGTGTGTGTGTGTGTGTGTGTGTGTGAAAACACTACAAAAGGCAAGCAGGCTGCGATGCCAAGGGCCAGCAAGTGGGGTAGAGAATGCAGCGGGTGGGGAAATTTACCTGCAGAGAGCGGGGCTCTGTGGCTGGCCACTCGAAGCCCAGATGGAAGGTCATTTCTAAAATGAGTCAGTGGGTGAGCAGGAACAGGCTAGTCTTCGAAGGGCGATGGGTGAGGTATGAAGATGGAACCCTCTCCTAAAACTGAGCTCTGGGTGGGGGTATCAGCAGATAAAAAAAGAGCACACCTCCACACTGGGACTTGGATCGTTGACAAATCCAAGCCACGAGTTCCGAGGTGGATCACGTATGTAATAATGAGGATAGCGTTATTCTTTTCAGATTCTCTCCTTTCTCCATCACCTTTCTCCCTTATCCTGCACATAACCTTGCAAGATGAAACTGCCCTTAACGTCATTTCCATGCCACTTGCATTTGTCATCTTTTCCCTGTGCATGAGTGCGTGCGTGCACACGCTCTCTCTCACACACACTCACACACATGCTCACTCCAACACCCACACAAGCTGCAGCATCTTGCCTCCCCCAACCCCCAGGTTCCACAGACACACAGGTTTTTACACCCTCTCTCTGCATGTCACATGGGATTTCCCTTCCAAGTTTAGAAGCTGCTGAGGTTTCAGCCACTGTCAACCAGTGTGTGCCCAATTTCCAGCTGGCATTTTGACCTTACAACTTTGTTTTCCTTTTTTTCTGCCTGCAGTGGTTGGGCCTCACTCTCTGTTGCATCTCCCAATTCCTTTACAGCCTGTCCACCCCAAATCCTCTTCAGTTGAGATCCCTCCCAGGTCAGTTTAGAAACTGACCCTCTCCAGATGACATGGAAAGTGTGAACTCTGGACCGAGGCAAAGTTGAGACCAGTTCTTTTCTCAAGCAAGGAGCTGGTGTCTTGGATATCTTCCCAGGCCTCTCTCAGAAGCCCCTCTCCCATCCTGGTATATACATGCTGCATTAATGAGGATGGTGATGCTAATAATACTGATGGTGATGGCCACGCTCAAGTTCCTGGAGCGTGGTGAGATCACTGAGCAGCAGGAATGCCCCTGGAAACCAGCTCTTTGAAAGTATTCTGGGAACTTTACAATATGACTGTGTATGGGGAGGGGGGAGGCAGAGCTACGGCATGTATTTTTGTAATTGTTTTCCTTTGGGTTGTTTTCAACTTATGACTTCATTCAAGAAAAGCTTTTCTTTTTCTTTGATTTTGTTTTCTGTTTGAGAAGCCACAAATATCCAGCCAACTGGAGCAGGTGATGGAGGGCGTGAAAGTATGCCAAGGGGGTTCTTTCAGCCCCAGCTAGAATTCCCATTAAGGCTGGGCGGGGGGAGTGTTAACATCTCCCTGTTGAATTGCGGTGAAATCTAGGCCAGCCCTGGTTTCCATGTGTGTGGGATGTGCTTAGTCATGCTTGCACACGGATGCATATACGTGCACATGTGCATGCTAATTTATCTGTGAGTCTGTGTGTTGATTTTGAGGAAGTCTGCATAAGAGATAAATGAAATTATGCATAAGCAGCAAATAACCACCAGTGTCTTAAATCAACCAATCTTTCCTAATAATTTTTTCTTTGCTCTTAAATAGGACACTTATCAACATCTGGAATTTGGAGTTTTTTATGGTGCTGTTGCTTTAACATGCTTTAATTTTGCAATAATTGCTATTGCTCATTTTCTTGGTGAAACTTGTTTTTTTAAATAAATATTTTTCTTGCTTTCTTATTATGGCTATTACATTTTCTCTATCCCTGATGAAGCAAATCTTTCTTTTAAGAAACTATTAGGTGTGTACCCAGCTATTCTGCCTGTCTCTTTCCCTGGACAGACTGAATTTTTATTTTTCAAAGTAATTAAAAAAAAGTTCATCTTAATTGAGCTGATGCCCATGCTAATACTTCAGCTGCACTGTCTCTTTGACTCGTTTGAAAATGGAAATCAGACAGAGCCTCGCGGTTTTAATTCACCTATCTAAAGAGTGAAAAAGAAAAAAACAACCAGCCATCTCAGCTAAAGTCAAGAGGTGGAAATTTGATGTTCTGAGATTGTTACATCTTAAATGCAAATACAACACATAATTTTACGAAGATGGTCACAAATCACCAAAACATAATCATAACCTTGTCCTTCCTCTTTCTCCCAGCTACACCCCAAATCAAGGGGCTTCAGGCATTTCCTACTCAGGTATAGTTGAAACGAGAGGTTGTGCATCTGGTGGTGAGTATATTTTAAAATGATACACTCTCCGGAGCTAAATCCACAGAAGGTTCCATTGAAATGGGAGGTTGTGTATCTGGTGGTGAGGATATTTTAAAATGATACACTCTCCAGGGCTAAATTTACAGAAGGTTCTATTATTCGGTCCCCACCCTTCCTCTGGATGCAGTGTGAAAGTACTCGGGTCTGAAGTCTCTGCAGCTGTGGCTTCTGGATTGAGAGCCCCCCAGGCTGGCAGTAGAGTAGATTTTCCTCCATGCAGCAGGGAAAATCTCAAAGCAGTGTGGCTACCCAGGCACAGATCTGTTCTGACTGGATAGCAAGAGTGACTATGATGTGGACTTGGCTGTTTAGATTGAAATGCATCGCAGGCTCTGGGAACAAGCACACATCAGTAGTAAAGGCTGTTTAAACCTTTGGGGACAGCCCTATGTTTAGATTACATTAATTCATAAATATTACACTAAATACCACTTAAATTGGACTTAAATGACTTCAAAGATAATGCATTGTAATATGGCTATCCAGAGAGCACTAGTCTTTATGTCTCCCAGTAACTCAGTCTTTGCTGCTTCCTATCCTGCTAGACAGGACCAAAGTTATGAATGGATTGCCGGCTTGTTCATGTGTGATCCGCTAACTGTGTATGTGTGCATTAGCAAGAATGGGTATGTGTGTGTGTGTGTGTGTGTGTATGTATCTCCAGTCACTGCCTCTGTTTGTCCTCCAGGAAATGAAAAGAAGAAATAAGAAATAAATAAAAAATGAGAGAAGGGAAGAATTAGACTAGTGGATGGCTTGTTTCCTTCTCTAAGGGAGAAAAATTCTACAAGAAGGGGCAAAATTGGTCCTCAGCTCACTTTTGCTGCTACCCCGGGAATTCTCCTCTCTTCTCTTTAATCAATAGTACAATGTCTTTCTCTTTGGAGCCTGGAAAAACAATCTTTCCCAAAGTGCTTCTAATGGGGGAGAAAAGAAGACTCTGAGTTGGCCAGGAGAGTTTGCATGAAACTGGGGTTTCTTCCTTGGGTGTTGTTTCTTTGAATTTTAATTCTGGGCTTTTTTTTTTTCTTCCTTTCTCTTTCTGCTTAGCACCCAGATCCCCCTCCCTCAATTGCTTTCTGGTCTCCAGGGGGTAAATTTATCTTTACAGTAATTACCCCATTCCACAGCCTTTCTCTGATATGGTTGGGTTTGCTCCACAATACCCACCCACTCCCTCCTCCACAGACTCCCAATTTGACTAGAGTAATTGCCTTTTAAGGTGTACTCTACGCATGGCAGGTATTCCATTAACCCTTAGAACACCTTCCTTCTTTAGATACCTGAAATGACAGGTGGCCAACAAATGGATACACACCTGAAATCTCACATATTTCATTTAGTTGTTACTTCTTTTCTTTTCCTTTTCATTCTTTCTTTCCCTTCCTTCATTCTTTACTTCTTTCCTTCCTTCCTTTTTTCATTTTACCAACAACATACATATGCCATCCCCACTGGAGGCTAGTGTCTTTTTATGTCTCTCAATTTTATCCCAGTACGATTCATTAGAAGTTAGAAATTCAGGAAGGAGAGAGCAATAGCCACAAACATGCCCAGAAACCAGGATTAACAAAGGCATGATTCTAACCCCTAGCCTCGTGTTGTCAATTTAGAGATGGGGAAATTCTAGAAGCCAAATGCTTATTCCTCAAGCCTCATCAAGCTTTTTGACTTAACAGTAATTAATCACCGATGGCAAGCGAGTAATTTTTTAAAGGTGGCTGGAGGCTTATTTTATCAGGATTAGCTAATAAATCAGGCTGCATCACTGAAGGAGGAGTTCAAACTCTTCTAGGACTGAATAAACCAGACCTTGGAAACTGTCTCATTTATTCAGCTCTCTGGGAGCTTCCAGGCACTGTTAGGGACATTGTGGCCCAACCTCAACTATAAAAATCAGAAGGATGGAGATGCAGGAAGTTTCATAGGAAAAATATATGCTCAAGCTCTGAAGGGTGAGCTGCGACAACGAGGAACCCAGTATGCCAGAGCCGGCGGGCCTGCCTCCCACTGACTGAAACAGTTTGGGGGAAGAATTATTTAGAAAATGAAGTTTTGCTTGTCCTAGGAATTCTGACTTGTTATATGTATATGATGTGTGTATAAATAACATAATATATATGCCACATATATATCTCATAACCTTCTTTACTTCCCTGGTGTAAATGATGAAATTTCTACTTCTTTGCTATAATACAAGAGAATCCAAATTACATCGGAAACAAAGTGATGGTATCAGCAAGGAATTATTGAAAAGAAACCAAGGAATATTATTAAATTTTATGTTCATTTGAAATAAAGAAGCAAATAAAGTGCTTCAATCCAGTTATCATATGAGGCTCAGCTCCTTACAACTGTCTCTTGCCTCTAGTGGGTTCTGAATTTTTTTTAACTTTGAAATCTTAAATCACCACAAGAACTGATCACTAAGATGGGCAAAAGACTTCCCTGACTATGCTTTTACAATTTTTATTATTACTATTTTTAAAAATGAGGGCATGTTAGAATGACAAAGGTTTGATAGAAACCTTGATTAGCTTCTAGGGAGCTTGATTGGAAAGGGAATAACTACAAAGATATGGTCGACTTGAGAGGGAGGGAGAAAAAAGAAAGTGTTTTCTTTCTTTTCTTCAAATGTTATTTTGAAAACTACCTTCCCGTTCCACCTTTCCAATCTCTCCTCCGAACAGACAGGCATTTTCTCCATAATGAATAAAGGTTGGTTTCTCTTTCCATTATGTCCCCCACCCTCACCCCACCCCAACAAACCCGGTATATTTCCATTCTGCTGTGTTTTTGTGCTACTCAACATGCCATTAACTTTAAGATTTACTCCTCAGCAGGCAAGCTGGAAGATGCTAAAGCCAATAAAAACTGCTCTCTGGGACTCCAACTATGAAGAGTTTGGAGCTCTGTTTAGTATTCGAATGAAGGGAGGGCTGGAGAAGGAGGGTGGTTGTGATAGTGAAAACCGCTGCTGCTTAGAGAGCCAGACAGCTTCGCGCTCTGCACCTAATGTGCTGGAGGATCAGCTCTGTTCATAGCCCATTTGTGGCCAAGGATGAGGCTGCTCTCAACGTGGGGGTGGGTGTGAGTGTGCGTGTTTTCATCTTTAAAACCACCAGCTCTAACACAGCATCTTCGGCGGCTTTCCACACTACTGTTTATTAAAAACGGAACGTCCATACACATCCCCTACAACTTCCTTAGCCCCGTGTTCCTTCCCAGCCCGGCGATCAATCTCTCTCAGAAAGCATTTAACTTGCCCACATAGCTCCAGCACCGATTAATCCCCGCTGCACATCCTATACATTACTGTGAGGGAGCGGAGCACTGGGCTAATTTCGTCACCCACCAGCCACCCACACACATTCTACAACTGAACACGTTTGGGGCTCTGCTTTAAAGATAATAAAACAAGGAGAAAACAGGCAGGCTGCAGACAATTCCCATGACCACTTTCCTAAAAAGTTGCTGGGTTTTAATTCTTTGATTATTCTGTCTCCCCTTCCCCCAAGCACTCACTAGCAATGATTGCTTCAAGGGAGAAATAATGTACTATAAATCTCTCTGCATGGTGAGTTTGGGATAAATTAGGGTACACCTTTCAAAATGCATATCTTGCACACACATATTTTTTCTCAAAGCTCTGCTTTCCTGGGTAGGGGACTATTAGGCTTCCCAGACCCTCCACTCCACCCAGGGGGTGCTGATTTCTTGCTAATTCTTGCCTTAGGTTTTATCACTCGTTCCTTCAAACATATCCTCCCCCCCCCCCAACCACTCACACCACAATCAGATTATTGAGGCACAGAGCTCGACAGGGAGAGTTTGCCGTTAAATTGAAATAAAATGATCTCTTTGAATTTGTCACCTCTCTCCCTTTTAGACGGCTTGCACTCCTGCTACTCCGGCCCGGAGCAGAGGATGAAGAGACCGTCTCCTTTAGTATTTTCAGCACCACGGCGATGGACAGCACCCTCGGTCTCTGGCGGGCCGAGCGCCCGCTAGTCCGCTCAGCGTCCTGGGCTCGAGGCGAGCAGCCGTCCCCATCCCAATCTTTCAAGTCACTGTCCCCAAAAACCCAAGCCCCATTTTCCCCTCGATCTTCTCCCTCTTTCTCTTCATCTTCTGCGCCCGCGGCTTTCCCCATAGCACCGCTCCTATCAGCACCTCGCCCAAAACCCAGCCTTGCCCCAGCGAACAGCTCCCCACGCACCCCAGCTCTGGTCTCTGCTGCCCGAGCGCCTCCCTCCACGGCGCCCGCCCGAGGCTCCCTCTCGCTCCGTCTGCCGCTCGCCAGTCGCCGGCCGGTCGTTCGGCCCGCCCGCTCGCTCCTTCTCCCCGGCAAAGTTGGGAGGGAAAGGTGCACTCACCTTTGTGCATGCCTGTGAACCTGTCCTTCAGAACCGTAAGCTCGTAGATTTTGCCGAACTCCTCAAAGAGGGGCTTGAGGTCCTTCTCATCCAGGTTGCGGGGGATCTGCCCAATGAACAGCTTGATGGCATCGTGGTCCTTCATGGGAATGGTCGACGGGTTCCCCGGGCTGTGGCTTAATCCGTTCATGTGCCCGGCGCTGCCCGGGCTGCCGCCGAGCCCGTTGGTACTGAGGCTCGCGTTGTCAGCCTGTCCGTTTGCTAACGTGGCCATCTTTATATACATAGAGAAAATCTTCTTTCCTTTTATTCTTTCTCGCTCGCACTCTCTCGCTCCTCTCCCTCGCTCGCTCGCTCGCTCGCGCTCACACACGCACACGCATCCACACACTCGGGTTCTCTCCCCTCGGTTTCTCCACACCTCGCTCTGCTCTCGCTCTGCTCTCTCTCTCTTTCTCCTCTTCTCTCGCTCGCTCGCGCTCGCGCTCTCTCTCCTCTCCCCCTCCCTCTCCTCTCTCTCTCTCTCTCTCTCTCTCTGTCTCTCTCGGTCTGATCTGCTTTTTTTTTTCTTTTCTTTTTTTTCTTTCTTTTTTTTTTTTTTTTACATTGAACAGACAGGATCTCTGTCCTTTCCGTTTAAACAGGCTGGACCGGTTCAAGTTCCCAGCCAGACCAGGGGTGGGGGCGGCGAGCGTGCGCGCGCGGAGGAGGGCGCGGGGGGCCGAGAGTAGGCGCGATGGGGGGGCCCGCGCCGCGGCGAGCGGCGGCCGGGGGCAGGGCGGCGTGGGGCGGCGCCGGCCCCACCGCGCCTCCCCCGCCGGCGGCCCCGCGGAGTGGCGGTGGTACGGTCCGAGACGGCCCCCGGCTATAAATAGCGCCAGGCGCATGGCTCTTCGGGAGGCGCTGAGATTCCGGGCCCGGCGGCCGCAGGGAGCGGGTGCCTGTCAGGAGCCGGGCTGCCGGCCTCCTCCCGTAGCCTTTTGGGGGTTCTTTTTGTACTAGCAGCAGGTGCAACTTTTGTATTTTAAAAACATTGATTTTTATTTTCGTGTGGGTACGTGGGGGGGGGGCGTTCTCCACCGAGCTGCGCTCTATTAGGGCGCCAGGCGGGCGAAGCCAAGGCAGGGATGACGGGCGGGGCGGCGGCGGAGGTGGAATGGGCGCTTTTTCCTCCCATCTGGCTTCATTTATTTATTTATTTAGAGTAGAAAAGCGAGCCGGCTTGGAGGGAGTCCGCCCAGGAATCCGAGTGCGCATTGATCAGTGTCGAGAGAAAAAAAAGCTACATAAATATATATTATGTGGATAAATCTATAGACAAGAGCTCTCGCGCGCGCTCTCTCCCTGTCTGTGTGTGTCTCTCTCTTTCTTTCTCTCTCTGCTTTTTTCCTCCTCGCATCCCCAACCTGCCGGAGCAGCCCCAAAGCTCCCTCCCGCCAGGCATCCACTGCCACCCGAGCCACCTGGGAGGATGCGGCTGGGGAGCATTCGGGTCGGGCGGGGGACAGGGTGGCGGGGAGTAGAGATTCGGGCTCCGACCCGCTCCGGCCCGCCTCCGCAGGCGGGAGGTGGGTGTTCGCGTCCCGACGGCCTCCCCCGCCCGGGAGAGCGGCGGCTGGGCAGGCCGGCGGCTGGCGGGAGGAAGGTAGGAGCCGGGCGCCCCGGCTCGCTCGCCCGCCGGCGGGGGAGGAAGGCGCTGGGCGCGGTGGCCGGTGAGCCAGCGCGGGGAACTGCTTTGATTTTGCCCTCGCCTGCTTTACTGATTCAAATTGAATAATTTTTTTAAAAATCCACCATAAAAGAAAATAAAGCCCTCAAATCGCTATCCGGGCTGCGGCTGGACCTAGACTCGCACGGCGCGCGCTGACCCCGCGGGTTTCGTTTTCGGCACCTCCCGCTCCAGAGGTGCGAGGCGGGGAGTAGCGTCTGCGGGAAAGAGCCGAGCGTCTGGCCGCCCCGCCCGGACCCCGCCGGACTCCCCACCGGGCCCGCCGGGGCTGGAACCTCCGCTGCGCGGGAGAGGGAGTGGCAGGCGGGAGCCGGTCCGAGCAGCCCCGCCTCTGGGGCCCAATACGGGTGGTGAACTTGGCTGGGGCAGCCGATTTTCTTTTTAATGGTATTTACCTGCACCCCATCCTCTCTCACATTTGCTTTTTCAGGACAGCCTCTTCTCCGCTTCAGAAGCCTGGCAAATTAAAATAACGCGCCCGCTCCCCCGAAGGCTGCGGGGTAGGGAGCTGGGGCGGCGGGGCGGAGCTGCTGGCCTGCCCCCCGCCAGCCCTCGGCTGGCCACTTTCGGGCGTTCAGGGTTTCCCTTTTCTTACCCTCGGATTACATTACACTACTAGACGGTATGTTTAAAATTTTATTTTAAGAGAAAGAGACCCCGGCTGCCTGAAAACCCAGGCCGAGACCATTTGGTACAACCACAACGCGGAGCTCTCCAGCGCCGGAGGAGGCCGGAGGCCCCGAGGTTCGCAGCCCCAGGCCCCCAGCCCGCTCAGGACGCCTCTCCCTGAGGATCTTGGGGCCCAAGTACAATTCTGAGAACTGTGGAACTTCATCCTTTCGTTTTAGATTCTCCTGCCTTTGCTTGATGGAGTCGTGTGTAAGTATAGTTGATTCCTAACTTGGTTTCCCGGGCTTACATCATTCGGTACTGTATGTTGCTCTGAGAATCGACCAAGTTGATGGAATCGCACAGGAACCTCATATGTAGAGTCTCTCTGCCATGTGGTTGTGTGCTTAGTGTGCCTATGAAGTGCCCTGATTAGGTGGCTATGTCCCTGGTAAGCACTTTGTACTTGTGGCTTGGAGGTGCGTGCCTCTGTGTCTTGTCAGAATTGTGGCTGCTTGTGTGTGCTTGCTTGTGTGGACACAGCATGGATCTGTGCACAGCCCCTACTTGAAGCCACACTCTGCATGTGTGTGCATACGTACGAGGCTGAGACCAGCCTGAGGACACATCAGCAGAGGCTAATAACTGTCCATAATATCTCCTCCACCATCATCCTGTGGTGCTAGTGCATGGCTCCCAGGATCTTACGGCTGAGTGGAATATATTTTCTGCCACCACGGGGGAGTTTAGGAAGAGTAATTCCTGCTTGAGGTCTCTCTTTTTCTCCCTGCCCCCAACCTTCTGGAAGCAAAGCCTTGACAATGGCAAGGGGAAGGAGGGCAGCTGGAAAAGAAGGAAACTTCTCCAGGGAGGGCCACTGAGGTCCACCCTCCTCTTCCTCCTACCACCACCCCAGCCACCCCCAGGGCCAAGTAAATTATTCACGAGTATTTAATTATTCATATTATTATTAATAATAATAGCCAATACATAAATAAAAGCAGTCCCTGGGCAGGAGTGAGTGGGGGAGTGGGCTTGTTAACGAAAGGGGACTCTGGCTATTTCAGAAGCCTTTGAAAACTCCTCCTTCCTGTGAAGTGCCGGCTCCCTCCAGGACTGTTTCTCTGCTCCCTGCACCAACCCCCTCCCTGCGTGTCTCCCTGCGTGGACTCAAAGCCGTGGAGAGCTCCTTCTTCCTTAGGCAGAGGTTCCTCACCCTCCCCTCTCTCCCAACTGATGATGGCTTATCACGGACTTGGGCTATGTCCCCTTAGCAGGTAGCACATCCCTCACCCCTCAGCTCTCAGGCAGGTGTAGAATATAAGTCCCCCACCCCCAGCTTGCTGGGGTAGAGGTGACCAGGACACCGGGTCCCGTTGCAGCTGAGCTACCCGGTGTACAGCAGCAGAAGCAGCTCCTGTCAAGGCGTTGATTTCTTAACAGTGAAGAGCTGAATCTCCTAGGCTCCCACCTCTCCTCCACAGCAGAGTTTTGGGGATAAAATAACACAGACGGGTGTCTCCAACTAATACAATAAAAGAGCAGGACCCCTGAGAAAATAGTACGGAACATGATTAGGTTGGCTCTTTGGTATTCTCACCCTTTATATTCTAGGAAGACTTGAGTTAATTTTTTTTTTTTAGCCTTAGATCATCAAAGAGAAATGTAATTAGGGAAAGATGGGGGCAAAGTATTACTCATGGTGACATTTAAGCAGATTTAAAACTTTTTCTCCAAGTGCCACTTCACGGCCACAATTATTTCATCCACTGAGAGAGAGGGAGCAGGCTGGCAAATGGAAGTGGGGGCTGGGAACAATTGTTCCCCTTTTCTCTCCACATTTGAGGTTTATATTTTGTTGCTGATTCATCTTTGGAGGTGTGAGGAAGTCCCGTTGGGGGTCTTGAGCCAGGTGGGCTGGTCACTCATACCTTGTCATGCCTTCTGCGTCCTCACTTCCCTTCGCTTCTCCTCTCTTTCCTCAAGGAGGGAGGGAGCCCTCCGTGCCCAGCTTCCCTTCAGTGGAGCCACCCGTCACTCATCCACTCATCGCTGTCTTCCCTCTGGCACCCACTGAGCCACATTCTGCAGCCCTGGCCGTGGCCACACACCCTCAGACCGGTTTTGGCTCTCCTGCTTGTGAATCTTCTCTCTCCACCTAGATTGTGAACTCATAGGGGGCAGGAACCCAGTGATCTGGTCCCTCCTCCTCCTCTGCAGCTCCTCTGGACCGTGATGGGCACGCAGTTGGTGCTCACGACTGAGTTTATAAATACCAATGGCTAAGCTGACAGTATCCTTTCGTATGGGCTCTAAGGATGGGTAGCTACAGTGCTTCAGGCTGACACTCTCCCAGAAGGAGTTCAGGGTCGGAGAACCCGGCACTTTAGAACACCCTGGCAGCTCAGCCTCATGGGTCTGCACTGCTTGGCTGGGAGGCATAACCACTCAGCCATTCTTGGGTTCATCCAGCCTTTCTGAGCTCCAGAGAGAGGACAGGCCTGCAAAGAGCTCACTGTCTAGTTAGACCAAAGTCATACCAAGTGAAAAGCCCCAGAACAGCAAACGGCAACAGATGGTTAAATGTCTTCCAGGCCTGAGGAGTTCCACATAGGAGAAAACAGAAAACAATCCAAGTCGCGTGTGATGATCTGCAGTGGGGGTAGTAGTCTGGAGGAAGGAGGGGCGCCTGTGAAGGCAGGAAGCAGAGGGTGCCAGATTGGTGGAGAGCCGATGGATGGCTTGGACTCAGGACTAGGAGGGAAAGAAGCAGCGAGTGCTCCAAGGTTATGCTGACACCACTCTGAAAACAGCTGTGACCAGAGAGGCCAGACCTCCAATTAACCATTGCTATGGAGTGACTGCTTTGCCCAGACCCCAGAGGGCAGTGAGGGCAGGCTGGAGTAGGGAGACTCCCTTGCTCTCTGCAGAGCAAAGATACGTTGTTTGGGCAAAAAGACTGACTCACAGAGATGGGTGACCACCAAGGGCACGATCCAATGGAGGGGCAGAGTGAAAAGAGCAGTCTGTGTGGGCCATGGGCCCCAAGAAGGTGGAGCTCATGTGGGCGGTGGTGCTCAGGGAAGGTCTGCTGGAGGAGAGAGCCCCAATGGCTCTGCAGGAGGGGGAGATTCAGCTCGGAAGAGAGGAGAGAGACAGCCTTTCAGGTTGAGGCGTTGCCAGGCCTGGCGTAATGGGCTCTGGGTCCTTGCATGCCAGTCAGAATGAGGAGGCACCATGTGGGTGTCAGTTGGGTAGTTAAGATGGGGCTTTGCAGGCAGCCTAAGAAGTATGTGGTCTGCTCTCTAAGCCCAGGGCTTCGCTGCCCTTGAATACTTTGGGAAGGTTTGATGATGTAAAGAAGAATAATTGGGGTGAGAAAACGAGAAAAACAATCCCTCCCACCTCCCAGTTAATATCAGCAGCCTACTGCTACCCAGAGTAGACAGTCAAAGGGCCTCCTGTCCTTTCCTGAGCCCATGGCGGGTCTGGGCAGGGAAGCAAACCCAACAGAAGGAGGCAGAGAATAGGAGGGACAGTTCTGCCTGCTTGGGAGACCCAGGGCTCCCCAGAAGGACTGAGCTGTCTTCCGGGGCTCAGACAAGTGCCAGGTCTGGCAGAAGAGGGGTCTCTGAGCTGGTTTCCTTGTTGGCTGAGCCCCAGAGACACACTGCCTTGGTCTTATGGGGGCACCCTGGCCCTGGGCATTGGCAGGGAATGCTTTGAGAGTCTTTGTGCCTCTAGTCAGCTCCTGTTTCAGGCTTCTATGTCAGCCCGGGGCTTTGCCTGGCTCATGCTGAAGACAGGCAGGAAATGGAGAGGCAGCGGGAGAGGCCGAACCAAGGGACCCAGGAATCACCGCCAGGGGCGTCCTGTGTGATGTGGCTGAGAGAGCCAGCACTGGGCAGAAGGGAGCTGAGTCATCACTTCCCTGGGCCTCAGCTTTCTCCTCTGCACAATGGACACTGTGGCCCCTTTCTTCCACCCTTTCCTTCCTCAAGTCACATCCAAAAGGATGAGACGGCGGCACATTTGTGAGGTTGACTCACGGTTTTCATGTAAAAAATCATCATTAGGGTGAAAGAGTGCGGGTCGAGGGTCTAAATGTGCAGAAGGACGTAGATAAATTTGGTGAACTAGATTGCACGGAGGGGTCAGGAATTTGCTCCTTATATTGCCCAAAGAATTTACATTTTCCAAAAAAGGACGGTGCTCCGTCCAATGGAAGCAGGTATTTTCGGCTGCATTTGGGTAAAGCTGGCAGAGCCCGTGCTCAGAGCCACTCTCTTTGCCTTTGAGTCCTGCCTCTCCCACTTATCAGCCGTATGGCCTTGGGCCGATTATTTAATCACTTTGTGGCTCAGTTTCCTCATTTGTAAAATAAAAAAAGAAAGAAAACTTAGCTCATAGAGTTGTTGTGAAGATGAAATGAGTAAATTTAGGTAAAGTGCTTAGATCAATGTCTGGCCAGCCAATATTATAGGAACATCACTAACAGGCCACTGGGGGCTGAGGGTCCTGCTGAAGCCCATCGTAGCTCCTAAAGAGGGGAGGGGCATCTGCCTCGCCCCGGTGGGGCCTGGTGGTCAGACCTAGGATGGATGATGTGCAGTGGGTGTCCTTACATGTTGCAGACTGCTGTCACGGTGCTCCTTGGGGAAGCAGCCCTGCGGGGAGGGCAAAGCCCATCGCTGCCTCTTCTGGGGGCCTGTCCTCGGCACTGGCTGCCGGCACTCCCCTGGTGCCTTCTTCTTACCTGAGAGGTGTTGCCTCAGCAAGTCCTTTTAATTGTGATGTTTTACTAATTAGTTTTTAATTATGTTAATTTATTGTACATGAGCCCTGAGGTTTTCAGACACTGGGCTCACTTTAGAAACTGGAATAGTAAGTTGTATTTATTACACACACAATGCTGTGGGTAAATGTCACTTCAGCATGGCCACGATTTCTCTGATAATGCCACCGGATCGACAGCTTCTAATCCTAACTTTCCCTGCTGCCTCCAGGCTCTTGCAGTTCAGCACACAATCCTTCAAAAGTGCCAGAGTTAAGAAACTCGATGCCCGCAGGCTACGCGGGTGACATGAAGGAGTGAGGTGGCTGGGTGAGGCCGGGGGACCCCAACTGGATGAGGTCTCATGAAGATTGAGACTGCAGGACCTTTACCCAGGCTAGATCTTCAAAGGGCTGTTGTCTGGGGACCTCAGACTCACCTACCTGGGTGCACCCTCCTGCTCACCCACCCTGGGTGAGCTGGGTGCTGCTGAGGGCTTCACTTCATAGCCTGGGGAGAGGGAGGGAGAGGATGAGGATGGACAGGGAACATGCATAGTCAAGTCGGGGCTGAGGCCATGAAAGGACGTAGGCTTGCGCTCCAAGAGTGGCAGGTGGCCCTGAGGGGCGAGGGGTGGTTTGGGGCAGGGCCGGCTCTTCAGAAAGATTCAGGGTGGGGACTCAATGACCGTGTGCTTACTGGCTGCTGGTGGCACAGAAGAGTGTAATCAGAGACTCAAGACCTCGACAAAGAAGGTACCTCGGAATTAGGAAAAATGGGTGGCAAGAAAGAAATGACTTCCTCCTCCTTTTCCCTGTCACACACATGCTGAGGAGGGGTGCTGCATAGGGCCCGTTTTCCACAGACCATTTCTACTCTCAAGGAGGAGAGCTTGCTGCCCTTAGGAATATTTAAAAGAAGGTGCTGCAGGTTTTCAAGAAAATGACCCCCTTCCCCAATGCATTCAAGATGACGGTCTTCTTTTAGTAAGTTTAAAGTCTTCCAAGGTATACGTGTAAAGTTGTAAATATAAATTCCAGTCTCTTATTAAACAGACACATTAATATAAATTTTGTTCAAAAAGTGCAATTTAAAGAAATTCAGTCTATAAATTCAACTGGACATTTATTGCTTAAAAATCTGTATGTAAGACTTCAGTTACTGCACTCCATATACACGCATGCATAGGTGCGTGCATTGTATTTAGAAAGAGTTTGGACTTTGACACCAGGCAGATCTTTAACTTGCCAGCCATGTAAGTCAGTCATGCTCTCAGAGCATTGATGCCCTCACCTGAAACACGGGGTCATAACAATGCGTATGATTTTCATGAAGCCTGAAAGAGGTAATAAACATTTAGTGCATGCCACACAGTAGGTGCCCAGTAAATGTTAGCTATGATTATCATGGGTGTATTCATAAAAAAGTAAGCTAACTCTCCTCTTTCCAGGTATAAGCCATTGCTGAAGAGAACATTTAGAATATGTGTAATAGCACATGGAGATTTTCTAAGGACAAGGACAGTCAGGGTTTCTTCTCAGTGTCTGCCCAGTGTTGGAGAGGAACCCATGGTGGGAGCCCAATTTGGCCCCTTCCTCATTAGAGCAGGTGGACAAAGTCTCCAGTGGGTGCAAAGCTGTGTGGAGGGGGTCGGGACACAAGCCTCTGTCAGGGAGGGCTGCGGGAAGGAGTGTCTTCTAGCGCACACACATAGCCAGGGGAGCCTGCACGCACGCACCTGCACGCCCAGACATGGGAGGCTCCCACACAGGCCTGCACCCCGATGTCCCTGCCGGGCAGGGGGGCGAGCTGCTCTGACTCACTCCCTGGCCCTGTGCCCTCTCGCTGAGTCACAGAGTGATCGATCCCTCCCCGAGCCAGGATCCTGCTCTCATGTGACCCAGAGCAGGGTCACTGGGCCAGGCCATGTCCAGACTGGGGCTGGGGAGGCTGGGCTGGGGAGTGGATCCCGGGAGGGAGGGCTGGGCTGTCAGACCTGCGGATGGCACTGAGCCTTTACACGATGCTCCTGGGTGTCTGCTGCAGTGCTGTGGTTGGGGGTGTCCCCCACCCACCATCATATATACCCCCTCACTGGCCTCCATCCACGTCCTCATCAGGGTGGGGCTGTCTCCATAGAAGTCGCCTTTGTTAACTAATGAAGGGCGTGGGTTGGCCTTGGGAATCTCCTTGGAGATACCCATGATATCTGTGGTTTGGAGTTGAGGGTGCCTCATCCTTGTTTCCAGACTGAGTTGTGGGTTTGGAAGAGCTGAGGGGGTGGGGGTGGGGGGTTAGAGATGTGGGATCCACACATCGTACAAGGATGGTGTCATCCCTTGGGGTCAATCCCATGCCACCTGTGGCCCAGAAAGAGAACCACCCCTCCTACTGATGAAACGGGAAACTCCAGCTAACAGGGATAAAGCCACCAGTCCTCCCAGCCTGGTGGCAGAAGGCAGAGCAAGGCTGCCAAGCCCCCGACCTGTAATGGTCACAGCGTCACCACCTTGCCACGGACAAGTCACATAATTGCTCTTGGTCTCTCTATCCTTATCCATAAAATGGGCATAAAATTCCCCTTGTGTCCTAGAGAGGTATCTGGCCAATAGATAAAGCTCTGAGAAATAACTAAGCGAATTATTATCATTCTGTTCCTCCTGCCTTTTTCAGTCCCTTGCCCACGGCTGTTCTCTGAGCTGGCAGCCACGAGGTGGGACCTGTGCCCCCTCTGGGTCTTGGTCCCCTGCTGCTGGTCCCAGCTCTGGGATGCTCCCTGCTCAGCCTCTGACTGCCCCACTGAGGTCACAGCCAGGGCCTCAGGGAGTTCCTGTAAGAGTTGCTTCTGTATCTGGCCATCTGGGTGTGTCCTTGGGTCACGGATTCCCCTCTCTGGCCCTCATTCCCTGACTTGTGAGATGGGGACCTGAATCCTTGCCCTGCACACCTTGTGGGGAGGGGCGAGGGCAGAATTGCTTCCCAGAGCGCAGGGTGCTTCTGCTATACATCAGCTCTTCTCCCCACCCGCCCTGTCCCTGTCTCCGCTCAGCCCCCAGCCCCAGAACAGCCCTGGGACAGAGAGGGCGGCCTGGTCCTCACATCCATCCTCTTCCTCTGGATTATTTCTTCCAATCACACTTAATAGCCGCCTGGCTTTTGGCTGCAGCCCGGTATATAATAACCTGCAATTATTGTCCACTTAAGCTGTCCCCAGGGCCTTGTCTGCTGCGCTGCCCGGGCCGCACTGCCGGCCTGCTGATTTTCCTGTCAGAGTCGTGGCCAATGGGGAGAAAGTCCCCGACGGGGCTGGACTGACAGCCTGTTTGGCAGGGCCACCACCTCCCCGCTGCTGCTTCCTGGGAGATGGGGCCTCAGAGGCGGCCACTCCAGCCACAGCCTCATCCAGCCTGGGAGCTCACCCTCTGGGGCCTGGCTCTGTCGGCTGCTCACAGCTGCCCTTGTCCTCTGCCCCTTGTCCCCTGCCCTATACACGCACTGCCTTCGTTTCAGCCACCGTGCCTTTGTTTACCTTTGCTGGCATGTCCATTTACCAGCTGCTCACCACAGGCCAGCCCGTCTGCAGGTAGGTTCTTCCTCTCTGCATCCTCATGAGGGAGGCGCGGGCATTTTACATACCAGGCTACTGAAGATCGGAGAGGTTAGGTGTCTTTCTTAAGGTCACATAGCCAGAAAGTGACAGTGAAAACTCAAAATCCAGTTGGCTGGTTCCACGGCTCATGTATTCAGTCCTCATGCTGTAGTCCCCTCTCTTCATAACCAGTCCTGCCTGCACTGGTGGCTCTGTCCCCCACCCCACTGGAAAGCCACCTCACTGCTGCAGCACACTGGCCCACCTGACTCCGCACCCGTGCAGCCCTTGAGCTTGGTCCTGTGTGGGCAGGGCTTGAGCCCCCTGGCTTAGCCCTCCCCTGCCGTTCGATCCGTGAAGCATCTCCACGTGCAGAGTGGGCAGAGCTGAGCCGCTGCCACAGTCCACGTCCTCCCCGTCCTAACTCTGACTCGCGTTCTCACGAGCGTCTCTGCCAGAGCCCAATCCCCGTTGCTCCCGACTAGGGACCTCACTCATCTGTAGGGCAAACACTTGGGTTATCTCTATGGCACCACCTGGCCCTGATGGTGGTGAGGTGATGATGATGGTGAAGACAAAAGTAGGCTGTGAAAGGTCCTGTGCCACTACTGTGAGATGGCAGAATCTGAGAGTGTCAGTATTTTCAGCCACTCTGAATCTAATAATTAAACGATCGCGGACAAAAGAGAGCGTCCAGACGCTCAGTGAGGCCCTTTGTCCTGAGTGCTGCTTATCTTGGTGTGTGTCTGTGTGTTTTGTCAGTGAGTGTGCGTGCACATGGTCCAGAGCATGGTGTCACAGTGGGCCCTGGGCCTGTGGTTCGTAGAGCCAGGCGTCTGCTGGGCTGTTGGCTGGAGAGACTGAGGGGCTGAGAGCTGAGAGAGGGTCTCCCTGGCTGCCGTCTCATTGGCAGTCACGCTGGGCTCTGGGCTCTCAGTAGAGGAGGAGGGGATCGAGGCCCAGTGTCTGGTGGGTCCACCTGCCTGTCCAGGCCGCAGGCCAATCTTTCCCCTCCTGGGCTCACTCGCCCTTCCCCTGGAAGTTCCCCACCTGCATTTGCAGTTTTTAGTCCTTTGTCTAGCAAAGGGATTCTCAACATGGAGGCTTTGTTGGGAAACAGTTTTGAGGTAGCCTGAGGCCTTCTCTGGCCCCTCAAACCTTCCAGGTGAAGGCTGAGGCTGGCCTGGAGGTAAACTGCCCTGGGCTTTCTGGCACCTTCCTTCTTCTGTGCCCCTAAGGCAGGCTGCAGAGCCCGTCCCTGACAGTGGTGCCCAGGGAGACAGAGGCCTTCTGTGTCCTGCCAACACCCTCCACACCCTCGCTGCCCGGCAGCGGGCGGTGTGGTGCTCCCAGCTGCTTCTCAGGCTGGAGATGCCCCTGTTGGTTGCATTGCTGGCCTTAGCTGTGGGGCGGGACCTCTCAGGAAGGGGCTTTTCAGGTAGGAGCAGTGCATGCGAAGACAGACGCCTAAACTGGGCACGCCAGCTGCCACCTGCAGCTGCATCCAGGTCGAGCGCTTTACAAGGTCAAACCACCGCAGTGGTCTTTATTTTCTCCAACAGCCATTTTTCTCTCCTACTGCCGGTGCCCTGTCTTGTCCATGCCAAGGGGAGAGGAAGACTCTAGACCTGCTAGTTGAAGGTAACTCACCCTCTTTTCAAGGCAATACAGTCTCGTATGGGCGCATCCTCCATCTTCGGAGGTTCCCTTATCCTCTCCCCTCTAGCTGAGCTGGCATCTGAGGCAGGGGAAGCTTACACATCCTGTGTGGAAGAGGGGGCTTGGGCTGTCCTTGGCCTGTGTCCTCTGGGGCCTTGGTGGGCTCCCTGGGGTGTGGCAGCCACCGTCTCCATCCTGGGAACCCCAGAACCCACCAGGCCCCAGGTGGTCACCATGTTGCTGGTAGCCTCTGGGTCCTGCACCTCCTACACCGCCCCCACCCCCGCAGCCACTGTGGACAGGAGGCCTGAGCACACCCTGGTTTCCAGTTTTCTTCCTCTGTTTCCCACCCCAGAGGGCGACCAGCTAACTTCTAGAATTCTCCAGTACCCCAGGCAGGTAGGATGGTCTAGGAAAGGAGCAGTGATGAATTTGTTAAGACCCGTCTTTCTGCTTAAAACCTCTCTCCTTTTGCCCCTCTGTGTGCTGGCCCCAGAGCCACCCAAACAGGAGGTGGAGCCCAGTCTTCGCAGCTTACAGCTTTGTTTGAAAATTGTCTGTTTTGTCCCCTCCCCCTTCCCAGCTGAAGGGTCCACTCTGGTGGGCAGCACAGGCCAGCGGTGTGCAGAAAGGCACCCTGCGCTGGTCTGCTCTCCCCACATCGGGACGGCTTCTGTGCTCTGTCCCCCATACACCCGCTCCCCTGGACACGTGGACCCTGGAGGATGGTCCTACGGCTCATTCCCTCTGGGAGCAGCCCCCACACCACACATGGCACCGTGCACTGAACCAACGGTGAACCACCAGTGCCGTCGGCAAGTCAGGTTTGGCCGAGCTTGCTTAAACATCTATAATACAAAAAACAAAAACAGAAACAAATCCCCAAGTATTTCCCTTCGGTGTGGCGTTTAAACCCAGTTTTGATCATTTGAAGAGTAAATCCTTAGCTATCTAGAAAGCTCGACAATCTAAAATGATACATTTGTCAAAAATTTAGGTTAGTTGAGATTAAGCATTTACGAGTGTGTACAAGAGATGTAACTATGATTGATCAGACAAGTTGTATGTGTGGATGCTCTAGCCACTTTCATCACATATAGGCATGGCCCCTCCGTACAGCACGCACCCTCCTGTGTGTGCACCTGTGTGCACATGTCTGCATGCGTGTGTTGTCAGGGACACACGTGTGTGACCGTATCGTCTGCACTGGGGTTAACGATATTTTCTTTGTGCTGCTAATGCTTTTGGCCTCTGGGGGTGCTATATATATACAGATACAAAATTTGAGAAACACAAGATTTTCAACCTGAAAGGAACCTTAGGCGTCTTCTAACCACTTTTTTCATTTTGTACTTTTGATAATTAACCTCCAGAGAGGTGAAGTGACTTGCTCAGGGTCAGATATAGAACCCAGCTCTCTCTCTTTCTCTCTCTCTCACACTCATGCACGCGCACACACACACACACACACACACACACACACACACGTGCACATACACTCTACGGCAGTGACAGCTATTTCCTCTCTGTTCAGCGTTTCTCTCTCTCTCTTTCTTTCCCCCCACCCCCTTGTGCTTCCTTTTCCCCATCTGTCTTGTGTCTGTCTTTCCCCCTCTCCTTCCTGCTCTGTGGTCCTGGGTGGCAGCTGAGGAGGCACAGGCAGGGAAGCTGGGGTGGGGACGTCCCTATCAGTCAGGAGCTAAGGGAGCATTACCTCTGGCCTCCGGGAAGAGCAAAGAGGAAGGGGGATGAATTGGCTCCGCTGTTAAGCAATCTATTTCCAGCCCGATCCCCCTCCCTGGGTCCCTCCGGAGCCGGCTTTGTCGGAGGGGGAGGGAAGGGATTACCTCCTTGGCGTTTGCTCCTCTTTCCTGAGTCCTTTTCCCTGGCCTGGCCCATGTAGCATCCAGTTGGAACACCCCTTTAGGGAAGATGTACGTGCTACTTGGTTCATGTCCAAAAGCACAGGAAAATGCTCTTTCCCCTCTCAGGCTGGTAGCCTGGTGCTGAAGTTTGTCTCTCAGTCCCAAATAACAGACCGTGGAAACAAGCGTTTTGACTGATCTCTTCCACAGAGGCGTGGAATCTCGGCTTTGATGGTCCTTCAAGATGTTCTCTGTGATTCCCATGTTCATTTGAGGAGTCCATTCTCTGACCTATCTGAAGTTTCCCAGTCTGTCTAACCACCTTCAGCAATGGGGAGCTCACCCCTTTGCATGCCAGCCAATACCTTTCAAAAGTCCTGTCACGCCTTTCTCCCAAGACGCCCCTTGTCATTTTCCTTTCCTTGACACAGGTCTGGCTTTGTCTACTTCTTTGTTTCTGATTTGTTCTGTAATAATCTCAAATCTGGCTTCTGCCCCTCCCACTTGCCAAAATTATTCTTACTAAAGTCATCAGTGGCTTCCCAATGGCCAAACCTGGTAGCCACTTTTTTAGTCTTCATCGTAATGCTGTTAACCACATCCTCTCTGGAGCCTCCTTCTTCTCTCTCAAGACGTACGTTTTCTCTCTCTGTTCACTTCCCGCTTCCTGCTAGTTCTCGCGACCGGGTCCCCTTAATCTGTGCAGTCCTTAAATGCTAGGGTGACCTTTGTCCCAGCCTTGGACTTTTCTTCTTTTCAAGTTTCACAGACTCCTGGGGCCACTGCACGGTCACCGAGGGTGACAGTTCTCCAGACATGGGCACAGGCCCGTCGCATCTTTCTTAACAATTTTCGGTCCCCTATTTCCAACTTCTAGAGATCTCCAAGAGAAGAACTCCAGATTCAGGGTTTCTGTTCCCACAAGAAGGAGAATCTCCCCCACTTGAAGTCCCTGTTGTGGCTAGTGGCCCCGTCATTGGCCCGGTCATTTCAGCCAGGACACGAATCTCTCCTGACCATATTCTCTCCCTCGTCCTAGAGATGCCCTGGGGCACCAAGTCCTGTTAGTGCTCCTGTATCTTCACTGCCCTCCTCCCAGGCCCTCCTTCTCTGTCACTGCACTACTGCAGAGTCTGCCTGCTGGGGCCTTTGCCATCGGCCCTGCCTTCTCCAGCCCACATGGACTTCACTCCGTGCACAGAACAAACTTTCTAAAACATATCTATAACAGTTTTGCCAGTTTCCTCCCTAAAAGCCTTCAGTGGCTCCCCACTACCTGCAGAATAGAGCTCAGTGTCATTGGCTTGTCCTTCCAGGATACTGTGACTCACCCATCCCATCTGCCTCCCCTTCTAGGCCCTTCCCCTGTGACGTCCTCCTTCCCCTTGTCCTGGATACCCCGTTCCCAGCTTGTACCCCCGCTCTCATCCTCCTCCTCTGTTCCTGCCCAGGTTCATGGGTACACGCGATATCTCTCACCCACTCCCCTTTCTGGAGTCCTCTTCTCCTTTCTTTTGCTAGCTACCCCCTGCTCAGTTTCCACTTCCCTGCTCAGACATCACTGCTTCAGGAGGCCTTACTCACCTGACCACACGGATTGGGGCGGGAATCCCATAGAGCACTCTTGAAAGGCTCTGTACTTTCTGTAGCCACCTGCACAATCGCAGTTGTTTCATTAATTACTTGCTGATCCTTCCCACCCTCCAGTAGATGGGAAGCTCCCTGGGGGCACCACTGTGGCTTTCTTGTTCAAATTCTGCACCCCAAGTCCTGGCACCCTGCGTGTATAATAAGTACTTCTTGTCCCAGTGGCTGACTGGAGAGCCCCGAAGGGCGGCCTGAGTCAGATCTTGATCCTGCAAGGGGCAAGGTTGTTCCTGCTGTCATGGTGACTTGGTCAAATTTTTGGTTTAGGAAGATTGGCTGGGGAGCGTCACACAGGATGGGATGGAGGCAGGCAGCATTAAAGACGGGGGATTGGAAATGGTACAGGCGTGAGGTGCCTTTTCCACTCCCATCCCATATGCTTCCAGTGGAGAGTCCAGGAGATGGAGTCCATTTGTGCATAATTGAAATGAACAGAATCCAGGAATGGGCTTATAATAAACGCAGCCCATAACTGTGAAATGACCTTACCTTGTTGTGGGAAGGCTTCCTTTCACTTTTGCTCTTTTTAAATCTGTTCTTATTTCATTCTTTGGTCCCCATCTCCTCCTCCCATGAGGGTTGAATGCTCTCTAATGTTCCTATCTAATTGGCTGCTACTTTGTTAATATTTTTGTTAGTCTCTACAATACATATGCAACTTTTGGATATCATGTCTGGAGGTTTTACCCCCAGGGAAGAAAAAAATTGCAGTTAGAAGAGTCCAAAAGTGGCTGGGGTTCCAAGGTTCACATTGACTAAATTGGTAGATTCTCCCCACTCTCATTTCTGTGATCGGAGCAAAGAGCACCCTCTTGGGCTCCGTGTCCCCTGACCTATGCTCTCCAACATGGTGACAAGTGGGAGTGTGTTTTTTTGCTTTTTGTTATCCTGGGTTCTGCCCCATCTTTCTAAAGCAATCTTATAAATCATTGATGAGAATATTTCTATTTTTGTCTTAAATATCCTAGCCAAGAAAGCCTTATGAATACTTTCCAAATCAAGTGCTGGCATTGCACGATGCTTCCTCATTGATGGCAGGCCCATTTCATTGTTTTTTCACTTCTTGGCTCTGCTTTCCACGGCAGCAATGCCAAGTCTCAGCCTGGGGGGTGGGGGGAGAGGGCTGACCCTGATGCAGAGCCCTGCGTGCCTCCCCCCTTTCTGGGACAGGAGCTCCCTTCCTTTCTTCTTCCCCATGACTGTCATGCAAACCCCAATCTGAGACTTTTACACCCTGAAATGCTGTAAATGATGGCTGGTATTTTTTCTCGGTAAGGTTTCCTCCTGCCATCCATCCTGCCTCTGGACTGCCTCCCCTCCATCCCAATCATCTAGTCATTCAACTCGCTTAAATATCAACCTTCCTTTGAAGGTATGAAGTTTGAATGTAAATGAGACCCCCTCATCTAGTACGTTCCAAACCCCACTAATTCATAAAGACCATGGGCTTCTCTCTTGCCTCTTATCCCAGGCACTGGCACAGAGCCTGGCACATGGTCAGCCCTCAGTAAATATTTGTTGAATTGGGGAATAGAGAAATAAATGAAAGGCCTGCAGGATTTGATGTCCTACACACTGGATGTCCTCTATCCCTGAGAACCATCTGGACCTGACATTCTAAGATGGTTAATACAGGGATTTTCTGAGGCTTGAAAATTATGCTCTACTGAGAAAGTAAGGTGCTTCAAATGGGTCTTTCCTGATGACCCTCAACTTGTTTGGATTTTTCTTTTGATTTTTTTTTTCCAGCATTCATGCCGATAATTTACATTACCTGTCCCTTGCCTAGGTATTGTTTAGCTTGGTTCTTTCGTCTAAGTAAGCCTGACCACGGTAGAAAAACCTGGAGAGAGAATGGTGTCCATTGGATTGGTAGCTCAACTGCAAGATTCAGCGCAGGAGGTGTTTAATAAATTCCAACTGGCTGACTGAATGACTGAGTCCGCAGCCTGACACCCACTTTCCTTTTTAACATTGGGGGTTAGAATCTAAACCCAGGAGGGAATGAACGGCATATTTTCAATCCCCTTTAGCTTGACTTACACCATCCTTGTCTGACAGCACAAAGTGCTATGGATTTACATAGTTTATTTAATTGTGTAGGTACGAAGTAGGAAAATGTCAGGTAAATCAAAATTATCCAGGGGACTGGGTGATTCTTATTATGTCTTTTTAATAATTAGATACTTCAGAGAATTCAGCCCTTGATATTTTGATGATTGTTTTGGCAACACACATTCTTTGTCATGGTTTACATGCCGGTGGGAAGTGGTCATTCAGGAACTCTGGAACTAACTGTCAGTCCGGTACAGACTGGATTGAAGTTCATCATGCTCAGTGATGGGCCGTCGCCATCGATGCCATCCTCCCTGTCCCCAAGGAGCTTCCAGTGCTGGGGGAGGCAGATGCAGGCCTGTGGTTCAGGGCCAAATGCCACACATAGAGAAGGATGATGTTACTTCTTAGGAAGAGACTGATGAACACCTCACGATGAAGTCAGCGTTGAAGGAGATGTCCGATCCTATAAATCGGGACTGTGCTTAACACCTGGGAGGTGCTCCACAAATGTTTGCTGGCAGCCTGAGAGAAGACAGGGAGGCTCTCGCTCAGAGGGAGGACTGACTTCAGGCAGGTGTGTGTGGATATGAATTCACCAAGATCCTTACTTAGTTATATATTGTTATTTAATGCCTTCCTGTGGTCTCAAAGGATTTGAGGGAAGTAGTGTGAATGTATATAGATGTATTTTCCCACCGAACGGGGCCTGCAGTTTCAGCCTGATTTCTTATTCAACAGCACAAGAGCTGAGAGGAAGGGGTTTGAATCAGAACTCTTCAAATTTCCAGTTGTTTAGCGTAGCACCTGGTGTTCTAGAAAGATGGAAAGAATAAGAAAGGGGGGAGTGGGGAGGGCAAGGCTCATTTGGGGTACAGTCGGTCGTGTTCTGGGCCACAAGCTGAAGTGGGGGCCAGTAGCTGGGGACAAGTCTGGTTGGTTGGTTGGAGGCTGAATGTGCACGTCCTTGAACTAAGCTGAGGAATTTAGACGTCAGGCAGAGGCAATGGAGTCCCTGAACATGTTGGAGCAGGAACATGACATGGTCTGAGCTGTGCTTTGGGGAGATCAGGCTGACATTGCCGAGAAGGTCGTGTCAGGGTGGAGGCTCTGGGGGCAGAGGGGATCTTTACGAGGCAATTGCAGGCGATTGGACCGGGGTGAGCAGAGCCCAGCAGAAGCCGTGGGCGATAGAGGGGCTTTATGAACACAGTCTGCAAGATGGGAACTGCCTTCATGGGCAATTTCTCTGAGAGCCTCTCCTTCTCCTCTCCCCGTCCTGTCGCCCGTCACCCTCTGTTCCATAATGTCAGCCCTTTGAGGAGTCTGGCACCTGCATCTCCCACCCCACAGGGAGGCTCTCGCTCAGAGGGAGGACTGACTTCAGGCAGGTGTGTGTGGATATGAATTCACCAAGATCCTTATTTAGTTATACGTTGTTATTTAATGCCTTCCTATGGTCTCAAAGGATTCGAGGGAAGCAGTGTGAATGTATATAGATGTATTTTGCCACCGAACGGGGCCTGTAGTTTCAGCCTGATTTCTTATTCAACAGTACAAGAGTAGACAGGAAGGGGTTTGAATTCCAACTCTTCAACTTCCCAGTTGCATGCATTTCAGCAAGTTGCTTATCTGCTCTGAGCCTCAGGCTCCACACCTGTGGAATTAGGATGAGCAGAAGCTACCTTTAGTTTTGTGGTGTGGATTAAATAAGATCATCCATGCTAAGTGTTTAGTGCAGCACCTGGCGCACAGGAAGCACCCAGATGGACAGTCCACATCAGCAAGACTCTTTAACTCATTGTCATTATCGTCACTCCTCCAGGCATCAGTGGGCAGGGCGGGAGGGTCTCGTGGGTATCCTATCTTCCTAAGCCCTTGCCAGCTTACCCTGTGTGTGGCCACCTGCCTCACTGTTGTGCTGAAGAAGCACATCTGTTCTCCCGAGGCACGACTTCCTGTCTGCTTCCTGATGTTCTGTGACATCAAATCCTGCCCATTTGACACACTGGCACAGGCAATACCAGCAGGTGATAATGGTGCTTGCATTTCCATTTAGGACTAATTCATTAGGTGCACCCTGTAAAGACCTAGAAGACAAAATAGGACATGATCTGTGTGCTGGGAGAATTCCCAGCAGGGAGGAGTGGTACAGGCACCTACCTGAATGATCATGGAACAGTGAGACAGGCAGTCACAAGGGCTGGGTGCGATGCTGTGGGGGAAGCCCAGGCTGGGATGGAGCTGAGTCAGGAAGGAGCAGGGGCCCCTGGCCAACAAGAGAGGGA
This sequence comes from Indri indri, assembly GCA_004363605.1. Taxonomy (NCBI): domain Eukaryota; kingdom Metazoa; phylum Chordata; class Mammalia; order Primates; family Indriidae; genus Indri; species Indri indri. The sequence continues at coordinate 1,263 of RJWJ010014166.1, read as the reverse complement.
GGCCTGGCAGTCTGAAAGCACAGTGTGCTGGGGAAACCGCACATGACCCAGTAAAACCAGACGGTGGCATTCCTAATGGGGCATGCATGTTATCAGTGAAGGGTTTGATCATGGCAAAAGTGGATAAAAGGCACTGGGGCAGGTGGACTGGGAAGATTTTTCAGTGGGCCTTCCATGTGCTCCTCAAATCACTCCCGGATCATTACGACTTTCTTATACAACTGGGCTTTACACTCTGCTATGTACTATATTTCCTGGAGTGACACTAAAATGAAAAATGAATAACTTCTTTTACTTCACCAGATTTATATTCAATGTCTTAATTTTCTTTTAGCTTTTTTTTTTATTGCTTTGGAGAGGGGTGTTCAGCATCAGAGTTTCTGGTTTCATCAGCTCAGGGTATCAGCTGGAGCCCCATCTCCTACTCTTGGCAGAGGGTGGCAGGACAGCTGTCAGACAGCTGCCCTGAGGGGGCCTGGGCAGTCCCTTCCCACACCTGCCACCTACCCGAGGCTCTTGAGGGGCCAGCACTTCTGGTGGGTGCCCCCAGCTCTGGCACTCCTCCAGGGTGATAGCAGGAGCTGGCCCCAACATGGCCATTGGAGAAAGGCTTGAAGAAGTGCCTGGGAGGTTCTGTGCAGGCGTCAGAACCCTGCCGACCGTCCAGAACTGCTCCAGTGACTGCAGGACAGACTGCACCTGCCCTGGGACTGTTTGCAAGGGCCTTCGGTCCAACACTAGACTTTGGCTGCCATCTGGGACTAGGGGTAGGTCTTTGTTGTTTGCTCTTTTGTTTTATTCCCCATCTGGCTTCTGTTCCCTTCCATTTTTGCTTGATGCCAAAGGACTGCAAGGGGAATCATCGATGGCACGTTCACTGCTGAGTGACTGAACATGTCGGCTTCTTCCTCCTGGCGATCAAGGGCCCACGCGGCCTGAACCTGCTAACCCTGCAGGGCTGTTTCTCCCTCTCCCATTTCAAACCCTTTGCCCTGGTCTCTGCTGTCATCTCCAACCAGATTCCGTGAGCCTGCAGCCTGCCCCCACCGAGCCCCCGGCACCCCAGCCTGCACCCCAGCCCAGTCTGCTCATCCTGAGAGGCCCAGTCCCAGGCCCAACCCCCTGAAAACCCCCCCTTTCTCTTTGTGGCTTCACATCTTCCCAGAGATCAGAACTGGGAGCCCCAAGATCATTTAAGCATCTGAGAAGTCAGATGGGTACGTGGCCTTAATTCATGTCCATGAACATATCGACTTCCCGCAC
>RJWJ010014165.1:0-38458 GCA_004363605.1 Indri indri | reverse complement strand
ATGATAAACACTAAGGAATATCCTTTCTGAGATGTTATTGTTTCAGCATGACTAATCAGAGAAAATTGCAACATATTGCTTAGCTAATTAGACAGGATTATTGATTAATTCTTAACCAAGGGTCTAGTGCTCTCATCTCTGTTCATCTCACCACTTCCTCCTCTAATTTCTAGAGAAGTTGAGCTAACAGACACCAAGGAGAAGAAAACAGATTCCAGACATTCTGCACATCCTTTTGTTGTCTTGTGTGCACTCCCCACTTGGCCAGGGGCAAATATCCCACCTTCTCCACTGCCCCTACCACTTCCCTGGACACCTGGGGTCAGAGCTGAAGCTCTGTTCCTGTGGTGGAACCACAGTTGGGTGAACTTTGTCAATGCACCTGTGAGCTTGGTTGCATGCAGAACATCCACATCATCCAAACCAGGAAGCTTTTCTCTAGGACAAATGTCAAGCAGGCAGGAAACTGGGACAGAAGTACAAAGTAGGATTGTCCTGGGCAAAGCAGGAATTAAGATTGTCCTAGCTATGCACCACAGTAGCTTAGAGGCATACCGCAGACTTTGGCGTCTGACGGACTTGTGATTGTGTCCAGGTGGTGCTGCTTTCTCATTGGATGGCCTTTGGCAAACTGCTTTCTTTTCCTCTCCAAGCTCTGGTTTCCTCATCTCAAAAATGAGGATGGCATTATTAACCTCATTGGGCTTTTGTGAAGGTTAAACTAGGTGGTGTAAGTAAAGCCTTAACACAGTGACAGGAAACAGTAGCTGTTAGCTGTATTCCCCCAAGGATTGTTAAGGTGACACATTGAGTTTGGGCTCCAAATGGAAATGGGAAAAAGTGAAACAAGAAAATTACATTTATGTTTCTGTATTCCAGTCTTAGGTCTTATGTAGCCCTGATCTTGAGAGAGAAAGGGAGAGATAATAAAAAACACAGATACAATATCAGGTTCAGTATGTTCCTGCTCGATGAAGAGGAGGTTGCAGCATTTGGGGGTGGCAGGGAAGCGGCCTCTCCTTTTCCTAAAGCCCCACTGTGATCCTCTGGGGGCTTACCAGGTCCAGTGAGGCTGAGGCCACTGCTCTTTTCCAGTTCCAAGTCACTCCTCAGACTTACTGCTCTGCCAGCCAGCCCCTCCCCCACCCTTGCTCCCATGCGGTATTTGCGCCAACTCTGTCAACTGCTCTGGGACAGGCTAAACATCAAAGTCTTTTATTTGGATTTTTCCTTCATCTCCAACTGATTTCGTCCCAAACTCAATTTCCTCTTTCCTCTTTTTCAATTAACTACAGTTGCCCAGAGCTGGGCAGATAGGAGGAGATACTAGGGGCATACATCTGTCATCATTTATGTGGTAGTGTACGGGGTATACTGGCATTCAGATCCCTAATATAGCCTGTTGGACTCAAATAATTCTAGACATATTTGATTTTTATAAAAGACAGAAACAGCACACAATGAGCCTTTACATCGACCACCCAAGGGGGCATTTAGAGAGAATTTCTAATCTATTCATGATCTGTTATTCCCAGCCCCAAAAGTTTCCATGTTATAGCAGAATACCTAGGGACTCCATATGTTATGGGAACACAACAGAACCAAAATGAGCTGAAAGAAGAATGCATTAGATTCAAACATGGGATGAAACAGTACCCAAGGAGCCCCTGTTTCATTGTCTCTACCTGGGACCCTGGGACAACACAGCCATCTCAGCCCCATTCAAGTGTGACATTTCTTTTGAATATGACAGTGGCGGCGACCTTGTCATTAACTGATGCTATGAGCAACATTTCAGCTTTCATAATTCAGTTAATTTTCAAGCCACTGGTTACTGAACCCCCAGTATAATTTTCATATAATTAAACCCTCCCCCCCACACACATTCTCATCCACACAAAACATCCACGAAAGTGACAAACAGCAGAGAAAACCAGAACTGAAAGCCCAGGAAAGCTAGAAGTAAGATTCAAATCTACTTTTTGGTTTCCTTTTATTATAGGTATGTGCATGCGGAGGGGAAATGAACAAAAGTTAATTGGGATTGTGGGGGGCTTCTTTTCTCCATTCTCATTAGTATCAGGATGTAGCCTACTAGTTATACATTCACATACATGGGAAAAACAGTTGGGTAAAGGAATTAAACATTTTCAGTTTAGATGTTCCGCTACTTCATAGAAAATCTCATAAGGGGCATTTAGGGTATGTCTTCCTAATAGCGAGAATTTTGATGAAAGCTTAATATTTCCATAAAAATACTTAAACATTGGAGTAACTAAAATCCCTATAATGATGTTTGAGGAAAACAACTGGTTGTTTCATTGGTAAGTCAGAGGATTGAACTAATACTGACAAAAAATCAATATATCTGAAAACTGATATGTTCATTTTTATATACAGATCAGATGAAATCTGCTGGATATTTGTCTTCCTGTTGTGCTCTCTGAGCTTTTAAATAATATTTGCATGAATGGAAATCCAAAATTCGGGAAAGTTACTTTCTTTCCTAAGTAGATATAATCTTTTCTCACCTACATTGTCTTATTTTTCTCAAAGTGACTGGTCACAGCCATATGTGCCCTTCTCTTCCTTGACCTTGCTAAGTAGCATCACAATTTTTGGCTATTATATCTGCTGCTAAGAGAGATTCAAATTAATATTAGCCTCATGCTAATACTATGTTTCTCAGGGAAAATACATATGAAACTTAGGGATTTGAGAGGATGGGAATAGTAACCAGATTGTAAATCTCTTGAAATCAGTTATATTTCCTCTCTCTGTTCCTCCTTCTTTTCTTTCTCTTTTCTCTTCTCTTCACTCTCTCTCTCTCTTTTTAATCTCTCACCTCTGTAGCCTCACCTACCCTTTATAATTCCCTAGTAACACTCAGTGAGAACAAGAAGAAAATAGTAAATATTCAAAGAAATGTTATTCTAAGACCTTGTGGTCTCATCTCTCTAATATGTAAATAATTTCAACAGAATATGGCCAGGATTTTCACAATGAACAAGTTGAAATTCCAGCACTTACCGAGAGTTCTTTTTAGTGGTGGATGGCATTTGCATGGACCTTAGCTGTACACTCTGCTTATATTTGAGGTGATCAGAAAATATGTAAGGTGGCAGGAAAGTATAGGTAGTCCAAACTTGAAGGAATCTAAAACAACAAGAGTAGTGAAAATTATTTAATGCATAAATGACTTGCATGCCAACCCACCCACCTTATTTATCTTTGCCAGTGAGATTTCAGGTGAATTTCTTTCTTATGTCGAATAATGTTCAAAGCATTTTGCCTCTTCCCCAAATGATATAAAAAGTAGGTATTTTCTTACTATATGTTTCCCCCTTGTTTTACTTTATTTTTTAACTTAAAGAATACATTGTGCACCTACTAGACTTTGGTATTCTGAGACTAAAGCTGGGAATGGTGATAATCTCTTGAGAGGAAGACATGAGGGAATCAGTAGGTAAGGGTCCCAGACCCATCCACCATGCAGCCTCTCCTTTTTGCTCTTGTCGTTATACATTGCTTTGCAAAGACTTGAGGCATCAGAACAACAACCCCCCAAAATAAAGAACTGAACAGAAGGAGGCCGCGCATCTCACAGATACCATGATATCTGGATATTCCCTGCAGTACAGCTCCCTGTCCAGCCAAGCATTCTTGCTCAGACGACAGGGCCCATACTGCTCCCCCTGAGAGACGAGCCCACTGCCTAATGGATCTCGACGTCGGGAAGGCCTGTGTGATACCCATCGTATATCTTCCTCTCCTGAATTTCTTCACATGGCTCCTAGTTAGAGCCCAGTTTCTGGGTGAGGTTATTCTCCCTGCTCCTTGCAGTCCCACGCCTTCCTGATTTTAGTAGCTGATTATCAGGTGCCCCCAGTCTCTGCTTAGCCAAGCTCTGCCTACTTGGTTCTTTTAACCTTTCCTCATAAATCAGTCTCTCCAGCCCCTTAATCATTCTTGACAGACGATTTGCCCAATAATTTACCATCAGAATGTGAGATCGTTGTCTTTGAAAGTATAGCAATATAGATTATTTTTTAAAAAACATTATTAGTATGGAGTCCCTGGAGACAGAGACAGAGAGAGACAGAGACAGAGAGAGGAGACAGAGAGAGCCCCAATAAGTTTCTAAAGAGAGTTCATAACAAGAATTCCAGAGCTATCTTAAATGAAAATATGCAAATGATTGCTGTGTCACTGAGCGCTTCAAGCCAACTCAGGGAAAAGTGTCTTCTGTGCTTCATGGAAACTCAGTGCTATTTCTAAAGGGGGTGGCTGACCGTTGAATACTTCATGAAGTAGTTAAGCCAAGGAAGTTTTTTGAAAAAGTTTTACTGCAACTCTGTTAAAGAATGAACAAGTCCTGATAATAAAAGCTGGCTATATTCCCAGGGAGAGAAAGGGAGCAGCAGTGTTTGCCTCACCTCCGTGTTTTTGGCAGGGGGACTTGTGAAGGAGGTGGGGGAAGGAGGGAAGAGAACACTGTATTTTCTGTTCAGCGTGGCATATAAACTTCCCAACATGGCCTGAGAATTTTCAAAAGCTTTCTGATCTTTTTACAGCCTGACATCATATTTCTCTACAGTGACATCATGGCTTTTAAGGTTAGGAATCCAATGGCACTAGTATCTCAAAATGTTCCCAGCCCATCGAAATCTGGCATTTGGTACTTTTTCTTAACAACCTTAAGTTTCCAAAGTTTTCTTTGGGTTTTGAAGACTACAACCCTCAATCCAGATAAGTTTCTATGTGTTTACAAACTGTGAGGCCAACCCTATGAATAACACCTTATAAAAGAGGCCTGGCTGGTAGGGGCTTTGACTGGAGGGAGGTTAGACAGAGAGTTAGAAAAGAGACAAAACAGTCTGGGTTCAAGCAGTAATGCTTTCTTTTTCTTTTTTTGCCAGGACCAGCAATTTGCACCTCCTTCCTCATTCCCTTTGGGTCTGCTCTAACCCATAATTTTCACCACAAGACCAAAAAAGAGAAAAACAAGTCCAACCTTCACAATGTATCAGGAATTCACGCTACTGGGCTAACTCCCAAGAAAAAGGGGCATGGCCCCTTTATTTTCAAAGTGCCGATAAGGCAAATGGAGATTCTTTGTTTCTGGGTTTTGAGCAGGCAGAATAGAAACCACTATCCAACCTTTCCTCACTAGGGAGGGGAGTGGGGCTAGAAGTTAGGACTGTAATGCTGAGATCTTTCTCACTCAGTGGTCTGTGAGAGCAGTCTTTAAAACTGCCTGTGGCAAACAACCCATTCGTTGTGTTTGTGTTTGAATCACTTCACCTTCTACTGAGCATGACTGGTGTGCATGCAAGAACCCTACACAGTTCCACATGCGAACTGGTCTATTCCTGCTTCGGGAAGAGGAAGGCATGGCTCATCATGCACTTGGATGCTATATCAATGTCATTGCTATGAAAGTTTCCAATCATTACTTTCAGTTTCTGTACTTACCATGTCTTGGAACATTTCTAAACAGTTTCAAATTGGCACCTGGCCACCATACCCTGAGCAGCACTGTACTATTAATAGAATAGGAGTCAGCAAAGTAAGCCTGTAGGCAAAATCCCACCCAACGCTTATTTTTGCAAATGCAATTTTAAGGGAACACTTTTGAATTGTCTCCAGCCGCTTCCATGCTACCGCGGCAGAGTTGAGTAGTTGGCCTGCAAGCCTAAAATATTTACTACCTGGCCCTTTAAGAAACAATTTATGGACCTTGTGGAACTAGAGCACCCTAAGTAACAAAAAACGAGGTAACTTTTAGCAAGGATTACACCACCCACCCTGACACTACTTCCTCCTCTTTCAAGGAGAAATGAGGTCTAACATTTCCCACCAGGTGCTTGGACTGGACTGAACTATTATTTCTGGAGAGGAAGATGCCAAGGTGTTTGCTTTGAACATTAGCACACAGGTCTAGGGAGGATTCGCATGCCAATTATCATAAAGAAAACCTTTCTGGGCCTTCCCTGTGTGTATGTGTGTGTGTGTGTTGGCATATGTGTACATGTATGCACCTGCACATGCACACTCACCTGCATGTGTGTGTACAGAACCATTCCAAGGCTGCACCAAATCATTACAAACTTTCTATGACAATAAGCAGCTAGAGCTCACTGACCATGTTCATAAAAAGGTCCTTTTGTTAAAGAAAACCACTCAGGAAGAAGGCGGGAAGGGGAGGAGAAGAGGTGAGTCCTGCTTTAAGAGGTCTACAGTGCTTCAATCAGAAACATCTGTGGCCAGTTTAATGCTATCGCTGGACTCGTATAGATGTGACATCACGCAGAACTAAAGCTTGGCCAAGGAGTTTTACTGGCAATCTACCTTAGACTCTAAGGATTTGGTTACAAATTTGTATGTGGCATATGTTTTTTGAATGAATCCACAACTGGGAACTAACACCATATCACATCCCCTTCTAGTAAATCAGAGGGCTATAAACAGGGTGGTGGGGTTATTTTTAAGCTTAGAATTAAAATCTTCATTAATTTTAAGTTAAAGAGAAGTAAATGAATTTGCCATCATCCCAGTTTATTACATGTCTAACTAGAAAGATTTTCACAATCAGACCAGTATCCTGGCCAAGTAGGAGGAACTGGGAGACACTTTATATTCTAATTTCAAACTGCAGGGTATCCCAGGTGTACCGTATAGGATTTCCTGTAATTTACCAGCAAAATAAGCAGTCTACAGGAATATGTGTGCCATACTGTACATTTGTATTAATTACCCAGCAGGATAAAGTGATTTCTTTGAAATAGAAAGAGATGTGGATCTACAGGAAAATCATTAAAACAAACAGGGAAAAACAGACACATTTCTATTGTTAAGCAGTTTGGCTGGATTCAGGAATGGAGTCTGGGAATATGCAATTGGTAGCATTTTTCTCACAATCACTCAGTTTTCTCCAGGAAAGGAGAAGATTCTCCAGCCAAAACTAGCAACCAAAGCTGAAGGCATCATACTGGCCATTCAGCGTAACCGGTGAGTATGAGGTATGGTGCCTTCCCACAAGCAGTGGAATCTTGTAGAATTAATTCTGAGATGCACAAAATTACAACAAGGACGCAAAGGCATCACTGCTAAGGGCAAAAGGCAATGCATGACAGAAAAGTTCGGCGATAGAGAGAACAAGGCAAGCTAGAGTGGTAAAAGAAGGCTTTTACCTTCTGGGTAAGGCAGGGCAGAATTCAGGCAGGATCTCCCAGACAAGGCTGGAGGATGGAAATTCCCAGTGAGGTGTGACAGGGAAAGGACGGATATAAGATGAGCAGCCAGGAAATTGCAACAGGGATCAGGTAAAAGCATGTGTTCAGTGAGGAGTCAACGTGAGTCAATGTAAGGACACTCAAAGGAACAGAAGGGGAGGGACCAAGAGCCAATGGTTGCTGAGCACACACTATGCACTGGGTGCCTTATGAGCAAATTTATTCATTACAACTTTTTGAGATAGGTGTTGTCATCGTTCTCATTTTAGAGATGAGGAAACTGATGTTCACAAGAGGTACATAGCTTACCTAAGGTGATGAAGCAAATAAGTGAAAGGCTCAGGCATTCAAAACCACATCCATTCTGTATTATCAAAAGGATAAAAGATGAAAAATGCTGGTAAGGATGTAGAGAAAAGGGAATCCTTGTACATTATTGGTGGGAATGCAACTCGGCGCTGCCAGTATAGAAAATGGTGTGGAGGCTGCTCAAAAAGTTAAACATACAACTACTGTATGATCCAGCAATCCCCTTTCTGGGTGTATATCCAATGGAATTGAAGCCAGTATCTTGAAGAGATAGCTGTAGTTCCATGTTCACTGCATCAGTATCCATACTAGTTCAGACATGGAATAAACCAAAACATCTGCTGACAGATGAAGGATAATGAAAGTGTGGTATATACATACAGTAGAATATTATTCAGCCTTAAAGGAGGAGATCCTGCCATTTGCAACAATATGGATAGACCTAGAGGGCATTATGTCAAGTGAAGTAAAGCCAGACACACAATGACAAATACTACATGATACCACTTATGTGAGGAATCTAAAATAGTCAAATGTATAGAAGCAGAAAGTAAAATGGTGGTTGTCAGGGGCTGGGTGGAGGGGGGTTGGGGGGAATTAGCCAAAGGGTACAAAGTTTCAGTTAAGCAGGATGAATAAGTTTTAGAGATCTACTGTGCAGCACAGGGCCTATAGTTAACAATACTGTATTGCACGGTTAAAAATTTACTACAAGGGTAGATCTTATTTTAAGTAATCTTATTGCACACACACACACACAGATTAATAATAATAATGAATGTAGGAGGAAACTTTTGGAGGTAATGAATATGTTTATGGCATAGATCGTGGCGATGTTTTCACAGGAGTGTACTCACCTCCAAACTCATTAAATTGTATTCACTAAATACATATGGTTTTTGTATGTCAACTATACTTCAATAAAGTATTTTTTAAAATACACATGTGTTTACTTCATTGTGCATTTTACATTATCTTAATGGTTGATAACCCAATCTGCCCATTGGAATCATGTTTGGAAATGTAAAAATATAACACACATGTCATAGGCCACCCCAGGAGATGACGATGTAGTAGCTCTGGGCAGAGGCTTGGACAATTCTTCACAGGTGTTCCTGAAGCCTGGGCAGCAGTGTGGACTCCCATACTTCACTGTGAAGTACCCCACTCTTCTCCCACCCCACGCTGCCCTTGCATCCATCCCAAAGTAATCTGGTTGCCACAATCTAAGTGTCCTCCCCAACTTTTCAGATGTTCTCAGTAAGCTAGAACTTCTACCGCCCACAAGCTGAGAAGAATCTAAGGAAGATTTCTGAACTAGGTTTCACAGAAAGCAGAGACTGGGCCAATGACATATGTGCTTCTATTTGATTGGGGAGTAAAAGGCCAGGAAAGCAGAGTGAGGGAAAAGGGAAGTGAGAAGAGAAAGAGGGTACATTACTGAGCTGGCCCGTGCTGGAGGCCCAGTGTTGTGGACTTTATTCTTAAAGGATGCTGGAAAGACGCTGCATAGCTCAATACTTGGTTAGTGGAAGACAGGGGGAAGAGTCATCTGCTGTCTTTTAAATGAAAAATCCCCAAGGTCAAAATGTACCTTCCCTTGTCCTCCCAGTTTTTTGCTGGGATATATCAGGGCCATGTTTTCTGCTGCGAAATATGGGACAGGGATATATAGTAGTCTTTATAATTAAAGGAGAAACTTTGTCATGGAATATCAATGAATGTCAAATAATAGAGTATTATGGAATTATTTGTACTGTACTAAAGGGGGAGAAAGGCCCAGAATGTCAGCATGTGTTTATCCCCATTCCACCATTTTCCTATCTCCTATGCTAGGTGAAGATGTATATACTGGATAAACAGAGACTGAACATATACAAAGATAGACTTATAGGGTGTTCACAGAAAAAAAAACAAACGCCCTGATTAATTATCCATAGCATAAACCAGTGGTTCTCAAAGTTTAGCATGTATTATAATCACTTGAAGGGACTGGTAGAACATGGAACACAAGTGTACCCAAGTGTTTCTGATGCTGCTCTACCTCAGGACCATACTTAGAGAACCAGTTGTGTAGACTAACCTGAGTCTATCGCTTATAGTCAAATGACTACTGACCTGGTGATTATGGGAATATGTAGAGATTATTTGATTTTTCTGAGTAATTTAAGTTTGGATCCAAAAAATCCATTGGTTGTGGATTTGGGTATATGCATATTAACCCCTCGCTACTCAGGGCATGGTCCAAGGACTGCAGCATAAGCAGTAGCTGAGGATTTGTCATGAAGGCAGACTCTCAGCCCCACCCTAGAACTGTTATACCACATCATAATCTGCATTTTAATAGAAGCTTTGGGTAATTTGTGTATACATCGAAGTTTGAAAAGCACTGTAGTGACTCATTTTCTTGCCTTAGTAAGGACAGGGATGTGTGTAAGATTGAGAAGACATTATGGTATTTCTGAGTCATCACTGAGTTCCAGAACAGATGTAAGATTTGTAAAGATGGCATTTACTCTAAAACTGACCATAAAACATTCCAATGTATGTTTTCCTTCTTATAAATGAAATCGTTATTTTAAATTATGATCATTCAGTAAAACCCCCATCACCTTATCTTGTTTCTTATCTCAAAGTCCAGTGGGTTCTGGAACCAGAAAGGTCTGAGTTAAAGGTCAAACCCTGTCTCTATCGTACATTTTGGGGTGAAGACAGCTATACTATTTAAATCTGAGGTTGGTAAACCTCTTTTTGTAAAAGGCTAGATAGTCAAAATGGCTTCAAAGGCCATATGGACTCATACGGTTGAACTGTAACTGCTAAATTCTGCCACGGTAGCATGAAAGCAGCCATAGTACACAAACCAATGAGTGTCATTGTTCAGTACAACTTTTTTTTTTTTAGAAAAGGAAGTAGTGGGCCACCTTTGGTCCAAAGACCACAGTTTGCAGATGCATCTTTTAAACTCTTTGAGCCTCAGTTTCCTTGTCCATAAAATGGGTTTCAAAAAACCTAGCTGGCATGGTAGGTATGAAGATTAACTGAGAAAAAGCATGTAGAAGTGTCTAGCAGAAGAGTTTAATGTTGGTAATTCTTCATTCCTTTCCAGTTCTCCTAAAAAAAAAATTCAGGTGTAGAAAAATTCTAACTAATTTACCAGTTTGATTAGGAAAGTTCTGGTTAATTTTTCCCTAATATCTCTCCCCACCCCCTTTTTCTCTTCCTCCCTCTCTCCTTTCCCTATCCTCCCTAGAAGCCAGCATATCCCTCAACGTAGCGGTGTGGAGGTAAACCTTATCAAAGTGAGGAAAAGAGAAAAGAAATTTGTTGAATTTTTAACTTGCATTATTTTTCAATTTATGTACCCTTTCAGGCTGCTTTCTATCTAGGATTTTCCCCACGATGGTAAGGTGATCACGTTAAGAGAAATGTAGCAGAGGCTATAGGAAGGTACATGTTTGCATATATACGAGCAGCTGTGACATACTCCAGGAGACTGAAACCTGATTAAGTCAGTGAAAACCCAGTGACTGAGGGTAGAAAGAGAAAGGACAGATTAGGAGGATAGAGAAAAGCTCAGAGAAAAAGAAGTGAGTGAAAGAACAGAGTAGGACATGACAGAAAAAGCAGACCTGCACATAAGTTTCCTGTGAAGGAAATTTTCTCTGAGGAAACAGGCACATCTGCCAATTTGACTTTTTTTCCTGAGACCACAGGTGCTTGGGATGTCCAGTTGGCTCAGAAGTTACTAAAATATAAGAGCAGAGGGGGATTGCCCTCGCCCCCTCACTATCAGGCCAGCTTTTGTGGAAGGATCAACAAGCCTTTTCCATCCCACCCTGAAGACAGGACTTCACCCAGTGAATTTCACCTACATGATTTGAGCTGTGTCCCATGGCTTGAGCCCACCTGAGTGTGGCAAAGTCCCCACTGCAAAAAAATCTACTATCTGCAAAATCTAGTCCTGTTTCCTAGCACTCTGTATCCATGTTTAACCAAACAGGAACCATCTTAGATTTAATATTCTGGTATTGAGCCATCCCTTTTCTGGGGGTGGGGAGGGAAGAGAGGTTACATGCTTCTTTTCAAGGTCATAAAGAAATTAAACCAAAGCCCACCTCCCTTCCCTTTCTATATACCCTGAACAGTTGTAGAGAAATTTTCTAGAGAAAATAGAGCTTAATTTCTTGGAGGTGTTTTGTTGACAAGAAAATGGAAAGCATGTGTCCCTGCTTCGCTTATTGTACTCCCAAGTAATGAAAGTATTTAAGAAGGTACAATTATGATCTTGGCAAGCACCTGAGGCTCTTGGAACTGTTTTTTCACACTGAATAAACACTGCAGATAATCTGTTTACGTTACACTCTTCTGAAAAGCTATCTACAACAAAAGGCCACAACCATTCTTTAGTTTCCTTTTCTTGAGAGGAAAAAATATATCGCACTAATAATTTGCTGAAAATGATTTTATTGTCTCCATTTTCACTCTAGCCAGAAACAGGTTTTAGTAAAGGAGTTTATGGGTTCCTTTTTTCCTGCCACTTTTAACTGAAAGAGGTAATCCATTTGTTCTAGTCACCTGGAATTCCTCTTGTTAACAATCCTTGGTGACCCAGGATCACTTGCCTGCTCTGAAAAATTAACCATAGCCTTTCTATGAATAATTTACCCCAAATTCATTTCATCCTCTCGACCTGATTGATTTGACTAAAAATGGTATCCTTAGTTTCATCCAAACATGGTGCAGCCCCGAAAGAAAGACACGATCTTTTCCTTTTTAGGACAACACATAAGAGGAATTGGTAATAAGCCACTGAGTTGGTAAACACGAGCCAGAAAAATGTATGTCTCAGCTTAATTTGGTCAAAATCTTTAAATTGTACAGATGCTATGGAAAATTATCTGCCTAATATAGCAGAATGCATCAGAAAATCTGGAAAGATGATACAGGAAGAAAAGAAGCAATAGCATGTTCATATGTTGTGCACTGTTCTGAGAGTCATTGAATCAGTTTGCGAAAGGAGAGAAAAATCAGCCATACGACACCACGTTTGTGGGATTCTAATTCTTACACAGAGCAATAGATGGTCAATATCTCAGAAATTCACAACAATTTTTTTATTTCTTGACCCACAACTTTAATGGTAAGACTCCTATTGCCCCTGTGTTGCAGGAGTTGAGAGTGGTCTCAATATTCTCTTGGGTAGAGTGACACTTTTTTTGTGATTTGTGGTCCATGTGCTATTAAGACATGAGAAATAGTGGGTTAGATGGGAAAAAGTCTTGCAGATCATGGGAAAGTGGTACCCTTCTCTGTTTCTTCTCCCTGCACCCTTTCAGCACATTTAAGAAAGCACACAAAGAGTGTCCATGAAGAATATAAACTTTTGGTCCAAAGGGCCCCACAGGTTCATCCTCTTCTGTGGTCTTTATCTCTAACACCCTGGAGGAGTAAGCTCTCTTCGCTGTCACTTACATGTTACTGGCTTCTAAATCATCAAGCATCAGGACTTTACGACTCTGCCTCTGTTGCCCTCAAGAAATATGTTGGGGAATCACAGGGCCACAGGTTGTTTCTAGAGTAATCTACCAGTAAAGGCAGAAAGAATTGGATTCTTTATGATCTAGTACATCATTTTCAATTTGCAGGTGCGGGGACTGCGGTCTTGAGAGCTGAGGTCACACCATTAGTTAATGGCTCTGCTGATCCCATGTGCATCCTCCTGCTCCACCCAGCTGCCTCCTTTATTCAATGCTGGGAGCCATTTAGCTCATGGGGTCCCTAAGCCTCTAACCACTAGGGGGCAAAACTAACCCAACAGACTCCGTAATTCATCCCGGCTGAGCAGCTCGACTTCCTCCAGCTCCATCCCAGGAAATCTTTTTCCAGTGATGTTTTGAATTAAGAAGTTGCAATAACATTCTCACAGTCCCTTTCAGCTCTGCGGGTTGGCCTCACTGAAGGCTAAAGGAATTCACAGCAGTCCCCAGAACAGCCCGGGGTCTGTTTCTCCAACAGTTATGAAGGGGGAAACCCATCATCAGAAATGACGAAGTCTGGTTCTACTCTCAGCCCAACAATTACTGCATCCAAGAAGACCATTATCAAAGCAGAGACAGGCGGAAGATCGTCCGTACCTGCGTCCAGTTCCCTAAGGGGCAGCGGGGTGGGAGCAATCTGGTGTCCCTGCCTTCCATAGCTAAGAGAACAAAGGCAATTGAGTGTGCTGGCAGAAGAGCCAGAGTGAGGAAGTGCTTTTAAAGGGAATGTCGAGACTGATGATGCTTACAAAGCTCCTTGGTCAATGCCTGATGTACATCTGTGTGTTGGATAATAAATGCATGACAACTGATGTTGTTACGAATTTGTTTTCAGGACATCTGTGAGTTATGGAGAGAATTTATGAGCCCGCCCTATAGATGAGAAGTGAAGCAGAGAGAAAGTGGCTCTCCCAAGGCCACCGCATTACTGGACCCAGACTTTTAATCGGAATAAAAGTGAGGCCACTTAACTATTCTCCTCCTAACCACAATGCTTGCATTAGGAACATTCTAAATTTCCCCCTGTACTTGATATAGGGTACACATGGAATTGGGAAAGAACGCATTTCATTTTTTTAGAATCAGCGCCAACCCCATATTATTGCCTAGCTTGATTCTACATTTAAGGATAAATATTACATTTTTATAAAAGATGTAACAACATAGTAGCTTCACATTTGTTTTGGTTTCATATGGTGACATCATGCTATATAACAGGAATCTCTGAATCCTCAACTTGGTTTAAGAACCATGAATTATGTAAGGTGTACTTTTGGAAAACATTGTTTTAAACTGCATTTGACAGTTTTGACTTGGCATAGGGACTTTTGGAACAAAGATTCCAGATTGCATTGCAAACCATATTTATTTACTTCTATTAAGACTAATTAGGGCAAGGGGTGCTCACTGGTAGGGGAGTGAAGTATTTCAGACCACTCGTGTTCTGAATATTGCTCCTCTCCTCACTTTTCCAACTCCTTCCACTGCTTGGAGAAGATTCTATAAATCAGATTGGCTCCTTCTGCTTTAAAGACAATTTTCACACACACACACACACACTCACACACACACACACACACACACACACACACAGCCTGGTATGGAAAAGACAACTTTGACTCTATTTTTGTAGGTATAACTGAAGAATACTTAAAAATTTTCCAACTTCTTTCCTTCCACCACTTGCACCCAAAACCCGAAAAACAACATTGAGACAAGTAGCATACACAAGGACATACGCATCCATGGTGCCGTGTTGAGGGAGGAGTTAGTCATTTTGCATGAAATATGGGTTTTTTTAATGATAATTTTTTTCTGACTCAATAATATAGATGTCACATTATTAAGTCCAAGGGGAAAAAATTGCAACTGCTGGAAAAGATCCCAGTCATTGCATGCAAAACAGAGTTAATAAAAGCCAAAGGAGGGAAAAATATTCTTTGATGGGAAAGAAAAACAGCAAGAAAAGAGAGAGACCTAGAAAGGTGTGTCATGGGACCGACTTTAATCCTGCATCCCTGCCACATTTAGCTTCCCCTGCCATCAACTCGCCATATTTCTTCATGGACTCAGCCACCAGCACTTTAGATCCTCCCAGGAGTCCCATGGCCCTTCCAAGGAGTGTACAAGTGGCACAGAGAGTGTGGCAACTTCAAAACATTAAAGGGAAAAAGGAGTCTCCTTCTGCGCCATCATCATTTTTAAAAACGGCAATTGATGTCGCCTGAAGCGGAGGCTCGGAAACCCAATTATACCACATTTCATTCAAGTGTCAGCGATTGGAATAATAGTGCCCGACAGCGAGGGTCCCTACGTGAAACGATGCTGCCATATTATCTTGTTTGGGCCGAATGTTTTCATAAATTCAGGCTTGGAGCAGAGCCCAGTGCTGCTTTCTTTCAAGGTCTTAGCTTCCCTTATCCTTTTTCTCAGTTCTTGCTGCTTGGTCATTTTCTCTCCTTCTGCAGAGAGTTCCATCTTGCCCTCTTGTCCTCAGCCTTGGCTGGCCTGTGGTGCCAGGGGCTGCTCTGTTTACTGAAGAACATATGTGTCATTGGAACATTTTCCACACCCCTTGGACCAAATGTTTTCTGTATCTGGCCCTGAGCAGACTTTCAGATTCTGTGATGAGGAGCCACTAAAAACCATGTGGCAGCCACTAACTCACATATTATAGCCTGTTTTGTATATTATTACCATTGTTATTACTAGTCGCCTTTCACTGAGAGTAATGCGCACCTCGATGAGCTTTAATTGTAATGGCTTTGCTTAGCAAAATGTTTTCCTACCAAGGGCCTCTCGATCTTCCTTTACAATCATTAGCAGTTAAGCAGACTGTGTGCTTACCTATCCAGAGATTTTAGTCCTTTAACAAGAGGACCAACTTGGTGTGCACAGAAACACTCAACTGCCATTTACTTAGACTGTACTTCGGAAGATGGCAACCACAGCTCTGATGCCTGGGGCAAGAGAAGATGTGGCATGCCTGCATGACAAGATGGTTTGCAAGGAAGCATTTAGCTTTACTGATAGTGACTGACCCTTCCTCAGTTGTTGGTAGCACATCTCCTGGTAGATAAAATTTCTCTCCCTGCTCCCACCATCTGGGGAACTTCCCAGGACATCTGCTTGCGTTCTCTCTCTCCCTCTCTCTCTCTCTCATGCTTAATGCTTACCCACCAATCCCTGTCTGCTTATTCCTGGCAGGGTATTAAATATCAATGCAGGACACAGCCAACTTTCATCATTAATCAAAGATAATTTATCTTCTAGGCCCTAGAATATTGGCCTATATGCGTAAGTTGAGAAATAGAATGCTAACCCCAATCTCTTTTTTGAGCTAACGTCGCCCCTTATTTTTTCTGAATTGACTAATCCTTTGGACACAGACACTTGTCTACTTACTTTGATTCACTAAATTCCTGTGCATTCTTTATGTCACATCATCATCCATCTCTTAGCCATAGTCTTCTAGGTTTTACACCTCTCAAAACTGTATATACAAATATCAACTTCCACTCCTGCTCCTAGTTCATTGTATTTCATTTTGCCCTATAAAAGTCGTGTAGGATTAGGTGCTATAAACTAAACGTTTGTGTCCTCCTAAAATTTATATGTTGAAACTTAATCCCTAATGTGATGCTATTAGGAGGTGAGGCCATTGGGAAATGATTAGGCCATGAGGACAGAAACCTCATAAGTGGGATTAGTGCCCTTTTAAAAGAGACCCCGGAGGGATCCTTTATCCCTCGTGCCATGTAAGGACACAGCAAGATGACTGCCTTTTGAAAACCAGGACCAAATCTGCTGGTTGATCTTATACTTCCCAGCCTCCAGAATTGTGAGAATAAATTTCTGTTGTTTATAAGCCACCCAGTCTGTGGAATTTGTTATAGCAGCATGAATGAGCTAAGACGATTGGTAACATAAAATAAAATCCACTTTCTTTCACAGATGGGAATATGAGGCTTTTCATTGGCTTCAGATATATTTATCTGCCTTTAAGTATTTCAGGCAAATAGATAAAATGTTTTTAAGTACCTTATACAGCATAGATACCTTTACCAAGTAATAGGAACAAAGTTCTCAGCTGAGTTCATGGGTCACTTGGGCCAAATTCCATCTACCACCTGTTTTTGAAAATAAAGTTCTCTCAAAATACAGCCACACTCATTTATTTATGAAACGTATGATATAAAAGAGATTTCATGCTACAATGGCAGAACTGAATAGTTGCAACAGAGACTCTGTGGCCTACAAAGCTTAAGATATTTACTATCTGGCCCTTTACAGAAAATGTTTGGCAGCTCTTGATCTAGTAAGTTAGTACTGTTTTCTCCATTTCTATACAGATGGCAAGATAGTATTTTGTGACTGCTTTGAAGTTAGGCATGACTGTGTGAACTACCTTGGCCTGTGAGGTATGAGCAGAAATGATGTGTGTTTCTTCTACAGAGAAATATTTAAGATCCTTTGTGTGAGTTTCCATATCTTGATTTTTGATGTTTCTGATGTGAAATTATTAATATAAGCCACGCTGTAGCTTCCATCAGCCTACAATGGTCAGCAATGAACAGAGCCTCCTTGCCAACCAGAATTGCTCATGAAAGAGGAGCAATTTAAAAAACTGTATGAGTTTTTTTGCCACAGCATAACGTAGCATGTTCTGATGGTGAGAAAAACATGTATGCAAATAATTTTCAAGAGCAAGACCATATAAGAGGAAGGGATTAGTTCTCTGTGAATTAAGAGAGTCTAATTAGAAGAGATGTCCCAGGGCAGTATCTGAGCTGGGGTGGGGTGGAGAGAATCAGTAAACATTTGCCAGGTGCAAGGTGGGCATGGGAATTCCATACCAGCGTGATGACATGTGGAGAATCTTGCTGTGTTTGGGGAAACTGAAACAATTTCTGTAGGTACAGAATAAAGTACAAGTGGAGAAGTTGAGAACGATGAGGCCAAAAAAGTGGTTAGATTCCTGTTTACCTAAGACAGCATACTCCTCTTGGCATGGTGTGTTATTAATAGTTTTCACTTCCACTGTCAAAGACATCTCAGTTTGGTGATAAATTATATGGTCACCTACTTCTATGTCATGATTATAAGACTGGCCTTTATTTTATAGGTGATGGGGAGTCAGCAAGAAGGAAACATGATTCCCCTTAGATTACAGACATAAGCTTTTCACAGTCAACTTTTGCAGAGACTGCTGGGTCCTCTCAATGTTCTTTCTACCCTTCTTTGGAAATAAGAATCCAAATGCTTAGTGGGTGCAATATCACCTAGTTAAAAGACTATCTTGCCTAACCTCTTATGCAGCTCAGTATGGCCACGTGACTAAATTTTGGCCGAAGAGATGTAGATAAGAGTGTTATGTGGAACTTCTGAAAGGTATCTTTGCATCACAAATATAGGCCCATAACACAGGCAATACAAAGCCTACCTGAATAGGTAATGAAAAACCTACCTGCATAGGTAATACAAAGCCACGTATTTCCTAGAGGGAACCTAAGTCCTTGATAACTTAATGGAGCCACCACAGCAGCCCTAGATTGCCTCCCTCCAGACCTCTCTTATGTGGGACATGAATAAATGCTTATTTTGTTTAGGTGATGTTATTTTGGATGTATCTATTACATGATACTCAACAAATTGCTAACCTAGAGTTCAGTTCTTCGCCAAAAGTCAGTTATCATCTGACTCTTTCAGTCAAAAGCTGTAAGAAACAACCAGATCTCAACATCACCCTCTAATCTAACTTTGCCAGAGAGGCTCATATTCTGGAAGGTATTGGGCCTTCTCAAATAAAACTGACACAATTGATTCTTCTCCATTTTTCTGCTTAGGTCTCTTCTCCATCGATTAGAAGCTGGAGGAGAGGAGACTCCTTTTCATCAGCAAGCTCTCCTTAGAAACATAGCTTTGCATTTGGTTTTGTGCATTTTAAATAATTCAACTAAAAAAATCTATTATATTTTAAAGTGCTCTTGGTTGGCTGTGGAGTGAGAATAATTTTTAATGGGATGGGGGTGGGTATGGAATACAGAGAAAGGAAAGAGAAGGAAGGAAAAGGGCAGGCATTTACTTCTTAAAGAACAACAGCATTCTAAACTAAATGGCTATCAAAAATAAAGGGCTGTCCTGTGGCTAATTTCCCATTCCTGTCCATGCCACTGGCCTTACTCTGTGAAAAGAGCAAAAGTGTTCCCTTCATGCATGATTCTTGATCAAAGGAGATATATATATATATAGTGTGTATATATATATATATATATGATTTAATATATACATATTAAAGCAGCCAAAAGAATAACTTAATGCAGGCAAGCAGTAAATGTAAAGAAACAAAAGTGGATCTAGCCAGATTATATATTAAATAAAAGGCAATGAATAAGCACTGAGTGAAATTTTATATGTGCACATTACACCAAACCAGTCAAAGATTCTGACCCCTGGCACTGCAGAAATGATGCAGCCATCTTCTTCGTTCTGATGCTTTCAATAAAATCATTCCCAAGAGGGCGAGGGAAAAATTCTCTCTCTCAATAAAATGTGAAACCGTCGGTATTATGAAAAAGCATACTAATAATTGGATAGTGTTCTGAAGTCGCTTTCATAAAGCCTCCCTTTTCACTTCCCTCCTCAGGATTTAATATTGCCCGACAAGTCCATCAGATCACCGGGGTTTTGTTGGAGATAGAACATTGTAGCATTGATTGGTGCCCTTGCCAGGTTGAGGTCAACAACGCGCATATCAGCAGAGATAACCTGACGAATAATGCACTCTGAGTTCCCGAACACGGCCCGCTCGTTATGAATATGCTGCTCCACCGCCAGTAAGGCAAATCGAGGGAGACGGCTGATGCCTGGGCCCTCTGGACACGGGGAAAAGTGGGTTCCGAGTATTAGGGGCCTTCGGCTACGGTCACTTGAAGCTCTGTAATCCCAGGCTACCTGCTGAAGGACTGAGAGAAAGGCTGTTGTGATGGTGAAGTAAGAGTTTCTGGAAGCCGGGGTCTTGTCAATAGCAGTGAAACTACGCGGGAATGTGAGATGGGTCCAGAATGTTTAAAGCATCCGGGACAGAATGAGAGTTTGCAGTCACAACAATTAGTACCGGTTGACAAGGTCTTTTAGAAACATGTCAGCAGAGGGAGTCCACATATGTTACCTCTTTTACACCTTTCCAGAGTGGGGAGAAGAGTGGGAGGAGGAGAAGGAATGTTGACAGTAAACACTCAAGTCAGGGGAGATGAGGAATTTTTTAAAAGCGAATGAATGAAAGGCAACTCTTTGGTTTCAGGATAAGCCAAAGGGAGTTAGTGAAGTTGACCTTGCCAGCCTCACTGTTCAGGTGCAGTGCCTGCTCACAACTGCCCCACAAGCCATAGCACGGGTGGCACTGCTCACTCCGTCACTTGATCAAATCACCTTCACACGTTCTCTGACTGCTTCACTGACGTCTCACTTAAGTTCCCACCTCCTGGTCCATACTTTCTGCAGTTGACCTTGCTACCTCCCATGCTGAACAGGGAGTTTACTCAAGACAGTATGAAAAATCTGCTATTATTGTCCACCCAATTTCCAACTGGTACAATCAAATTCAAAGGGACCTTAGCAGTAGGACAAAGGAGAGAGAGAGGAAAATGTGATGTGTATATGGGGACGAGGCCAATCCTGCAACGGTGGAGATGGCGGGAACAGCAGACTACAGGCTAAGCAGACATGGAAGAATCATAGGCTGATTTTAGTTTTCATACGTTGAGCCAGCTTCTCCCCTGGAAATATGGGCTTTGTTCCTGTATTACACCCCAACGTGTTGGGTTTATTTCAATGTGCTCTAATTTTTCATATTTTGATGATCAAGATGCTTTGTCACTACCAGTAACACCCCCTCGATGGGTTGGAAAGTAAGACTGCTGTCTGGAAGTCTGGAGGCAGAGAGGAGGAGAGGCGTTTGGGGCAAGAACTGAAACACAGGATGTTTGCATCGTTCTTCCTGACCTCTCTCCCACACCAAGAACTGCGACCAGGTGCTTTCCTACTTACAAGTATTGGCAAATAGTGTCAGTGCTAGGTAAACTCTTTAATTTTCAAAGCCAATAGTGGGCAGCAGTGTGTTCAGATTTAGGATACCATGTCATTTTATTCCTTCTAGTCCTTGGGCCACATGGCCTATTTATTCCTCTTCCTTTCAGGTATTCAAGGTGTTCATCAAAGCAAATAATCTTTGACTTCTGAAATAATAGTGCCTGGAGGTAATATGTCCTCAAGGGAAGGCCTTAATCAATTTTTCCATCGGTACTAGAGAGGTGAATCTATAAACCACTGAGTAAAAGGGAGGGATGAGCCAGTTTAACAGGTCTCCACCTGTTTAAAGGTGCATTTAATCTCGCTGAGGGAAACCTGAACAAGCTCCAACTCCTGAACTAAAACACAAGAGCAATAGCCAACAAGACTATCACCATTTCTTCCTTTATTTGGCCTTTCTTCTTCCTTGTCAAATCTCATACAACTCAACAACATCGGCAACAACAAAAAACCCACAAAGAAGAAAGCAATTTTCCTGTTTTTCCTCATAACCTAGTCAGAAGACTTACTCATCCACATGGGTGAAGGAAGCCAAAGGGAAGCAATGTGTTGAAAATGCCAGAAAAAGCACAAAGCACATGGCAGCAATAATTGCCTTTTATCTGAAAAGAGACATGGTTGTTCCCACTGAGGATGGGGTAAGGAGGTGGGTATTGTCTGAACATGGCACCTTTGCCTCTGGTTGTCTCCACCAGAGAACACTGGGGCAGAGAGCTATTTGTCAAAGACAGCCTTAGTGCCAAATAGGGCAGCTTGTAAGAGGAGAGTCTTAACACAGCTGCTTCTCAAAAAAACAGCTGTCCACAATGGGCCAGTGGGGAGCTGCTTGGAGTCTAGGGAAAAAGCTTTTCCTGTGTAATTCCAGGTGACTCTGGCTATCCCTCCTTAGACTCAGCAGAGGGCCATGTGGACCTCAGGCTTCTTCTCTGTAGGGAAGGCATTTAAACAAGAGCAGTATTTCCAAAGTTATGTTCTTCAGAGCAGCAGTCCTCCCAAATGATTGGTGTAAAGGGGGGAACAAATTTATAGGACCAGGTAGGAAGGACCAGGTAGGACCACCTTCCTCTGCTGGGTGACAAAGCATAACAATTTAGGCAAGACACTGAATCTTTTAGCATCGGCTTCTTTTTCTGAAAATGGAGTTGGGAGATGAAAGTTGAACATTAATTTCTCTAAAGCCCCCCATCTTTAGACTTTCATGACTCTAAAATGTTGGCATGGGCTCCATATAAGCAAGTCTTATCTATGTTCTTGCGGGAGTATAAAATTCTCTTTTTCTAAGAGAGATTGGGATCCTCAATGTATATGTTTGCTTTGGTAGTTCTCCTCACCAAGAAAACATGGGCCCTGGCATTCAGGGAATATGCAGGCAGGGATTGGGTTATTTCAGGGGATGGCAAACTATATCCTTATAAAATGGAAAATAGAGAGTTTACTCACTTCATGAAATGTTTTTTTAGTCCCTACTGTATTCAAAGTGTTGAGTCAGTTCTGACAACACAATCTTGCATTTTCAAAGTACTGCAATGATTTTAAACAATGCCAACAATTATAGCATACTCAGAGAAACTCTATGAGTAAGAAGATGCAATATTATGACTCAACTTTTACTAGCGAGGCAGCTAAAGCCTAAGGACATGCGGGAACTTTCCCCAGGTTTTGGCCCTGGGAGGTAACTGAGCCAGGACTAGACTTCAGATCTCCTGGTTCAAAGGCTCTGTGCTTTCTACTCTGTAGCTCCCTATTCAGATGAACATTAGATACCTTTCTGGGATAGGGGAGTTTATAGAACGATGACTTATCTTCAAGCTAAATTTGGGCCAACTAGTCTTTCTTATAACTTTTATTGCTTTTTTAAAAAAATTGTTTTATTTTTCTAAATGGATCCATTTGAATAGAGAGTTCAAATTATTCAAAACGGTTTAACTCAGTCCCTGACTTTTGTTAATATTTAAGGATCAAGGCAACTTGGAATAAGGAGGCTTGGAAATGGGAGGCAGGTAATTCATAGGTAAGGTGGACCCCGGGTCAGGGGCCTTCTGCAGCTCACCACCTCAGCGCTGACACAAGAGCTGGACTCATTAGTCTGGTAAACATCACAGCCACCCAACGAAGCAGAGGGAAAAATCTGCTCACCCCAGGGTTACAGATAGAAACCCAGAGACAGAGACTCTCTGAAGACGTGGGAAGTTGATAACAAAGCCAATAATAACAGTTGAGACTTCTGCCAGCACCCTCGCTGGTTAGTGCAGACACCAGCAGTATTTCCGGAAATGTTTTGCTTTCTCTTTAAAAACACGCTGGGACTTTAAAAAATGAAAGCAAACCTCTTCCCTCTAGGCAGGTGTGCATGCAGAAGGCACATGCGCAGACACACACATATTCACAGTCATTTAACAAGGATGAGGGGGCATGATCCCAGAGGCCTTCCAACCGCCTGTCCAAGGAGAGCTCCCAGCTAACCCAATCACTCCGGCAACAGCACACCTGAGCATTTCCCTCTTGGCACAAAGAGGGAGAAAGGGACTGTGAAGCTAGTTCTATTGGACAAATAGTAGCTGAGGCTGGAAACAGCCCATAGATGCCTTCCCATTTAAGGGGACTTAACAAGCAAGTTGAGAAAATCATCTATTCCAAGGTTTAAATGTGACTCAGCCCCTGCTTTGAAGCAGCTAAGTCGACGGTGTCTGCTCTCCATCAAATTTTTTTCAAATAATAATAATAATAAAATTTGAAAATTATGATAATTATGTGTTCTGTACCCTGGATAGGGGCGGACTACAGTGAGGCGTATTTTCCGATGTAATTAAGGCTTTCAACTGATCCCTCCCAACTGCAATTGTTATTTCAAAAGTGAATTAATAAATCATGTCCAGCCTGTTCAGAATAAAAATTTGTCTCGAGTATTCCTGTTGCAACCTGCAAACTCTGATTCAGAGCAGGAATTGAGAGGCTGGATGGAACTTCTATCAGATTGGCCTGTGCTGAGTCCCAACCTTGGAGAAACTTTTGGGGAGAAGGTTTCAATGGGGACATCTGGAACTGTTTCTAAGCTTTATTGCAAACAACATGCAAATAGCCATTCCCCTATGTTCCCTACGGTTCCCTGTGCTAAACTCAGAGCAATTAATGCTGACTCCTGAATGCCCAGGGGGTTCAGCTCTCCCGTGGTTTGCACAGAGCACTTTAGCCATCATGATGAATTAGTGTAAGGCCTGGTAATGCACCTTTGAGTATGAGAGGCCTTTTAAGGCTCTCGGAGGTCAAGTTTGTGGTTGTATAAAATACATTTTCCCTTGGCAGACCAGAGATTCTGACAGCCTACAAGGCTCTATTTCTATTCCTCACAGGTTCCAGATTCCAAATGTCCAAAGTCACCATTTGGCTTCTTTGGACAGCCGACGACATTTCAGGCCTGTGGTAGTTCAAGGTAAATATTTACCAAGAAGGCCCAAAAGGGAGCACTTTGCACACTCTGTGAAAGAGTGAAGTGTCAGTTCAGAGGAGAGGTACCATTTTTACTTTTGTATAAACACAAGACAAGTACAAAACCCAGGGCAGGGAACCACTGATCAGAAACCGTCTTCTTGGACCAGGGTGGGTGCCAGCCTGGGGAACTCTGCTGCTCTCCCTTTAAAAGGTAAGGAGCAGGTGCACATAGCCCAGAGGTCTCCCTGGTCAGTGTTGTTTACACAGGCAGGTGACATAGTGAAGCGTTACTAGCCTGAGAGTCACAGGGCTTGGTCCCTAGTGATAACTCTACACTAGCTGTTTGGCCCTATACAGTATTTTTTTTACTCTTTTTGGATATTAATCCCCCATTGCTAAAATGAGAGAACTAAAGGACCATTTCTGATGGTCTCTTCCAGAAATAAAGCAGGGTGGCTCTATTTTCCCCAATAGAGTATCTTTGCTAGTCTGTAATTTTGTGCTTGGTACAGAGAGATGAACCAATGATTGAGACAGAAGAAGGTGCCATCCTTGTCTATATCAACTCCTCAGCTCTTTCAGTGTCTCTTTCACCAATCTCTGTGCTTTCCTAGCTGTGTGACCCCTGGCAATTTCCTTAACTTCTCTGCATCTCTATTTCTTATCCATCAAATAATAGAGTATAATTTAGAGTGATTATAAGGATTAAATTTTAGAAATGCACATGAAGTTGATGATAAGCTTCCAGAAAGTGTTAGATAATGGTAGCATTTACATATTTAGCATTCCCTAGGATCTGCCCTGTGCATTTTTGCCTTTGCATTTTTGGTCATTTTTTTAGTTTTTAGTGCTGCCATAATAAAGTACCACAAACTGAGCAGCTTTAACAACAGACATTTATTGTTTCATAGTTCTGAAGTATAGAAATTCAAGATCAAGGTGTCAACTGGGCCATGTGCCCACTGAAAGTGCTAGGGAAGGATCTGTTCCAGACTTCTCTCCTAGCTTCTGGAAGTTCTTTGGCTTCTGGCAACATAACTCCAGTCTTTACATGGCATCCTCCCTGTGAGTGTGTATCCAAATTTCTCCTTTTTATAAGAACACCAGTCATACTGGAGTAGGAGCCCACCCTACTCCAGTATGACTTCATCTAAACTAATTGCTTCTGTAATACCTCTATTTCCAAATACTATCACATTCTGAGATACTAGGGTTTAGGACTTCAATAAATGAATTTGGGGGTGGGGGACAAAATTCAACCCATAAACAAACAGTTCTATCCTCTGTCTTTAACCCAAAAATCTCCCTAATCTTCTTGAACCTTTGAGCTCCAACTGCTTCTTTGAAACACAGGTTAATTTCTTAGGTCTTCTCTTCCCATGCTAATCAAATCTCAGAAGGGTTTTTCCTCCTTTAGAATTCTAATAAGACTTCCTGTCTGGATCTTATGTTTGAAACTTAGTTTTAAGTTCCAATATGCAGTAATTATCTTTATTTCCATATTTATTTTATATCTTTAACTAGAGGAGAACACTATATACAATTGTATCTTCCCAGCTCCTCAAACACTTCATTGCACAGAGTAGAAATTTAACCATTTTCCATTAAGATAACAGGTAGTTGAAGAAACATATGCAGAACAAAGTCATTGAAAATTTCATACACGTTCAATGAGAATACATATCTGTCCTTCCTAATTATTCTACATACATGATAATGGCCCTCAGAAACTTTCTGATCAAGATAATTGTCAAGACATCCCATCTACCTCATTCACAGACATCTTATTCTTCCATGTGGGACACTTGGCTCAGCCTGCAGATCAGTACTGCTAAGCTCTCAGTTGAACCCTGACTGTAGGAAAGAGGCTGTCAAAGAGCATTAGTCCAACATTCTGAGGTTCAGCATCAGTCTCCCTTGTGCAGAATCTGACTCTTACTTTTTCCTTATAATTGGGCATTGCATGTCTAAAAGCCCATCATCCGAGAACCCCAATTGCAGTGATTCCTCAGTGGCAGAAGAGGTCTTGAGAACCCATTTCATGCATGGTCTCTGCAGGCCTAGGCCTTGTTGTGGCTGGCTTGATGGCTCACCCTCTGCCTACTCCCAGGATTGAGGTTTTGCATGATCCAAATGGCTGCTTCTTGCTTGCTGCTGAAGCACTTGCTTCATGCCAATCTGCTGTCTATGCTCTTAAATTTCAGGCTACTAATCTTTCTGATAAATCCTTTTATACTACTTTCTACCCAACTCTTGGAATGACCCAACTACCTCCTACATGGACTGCTTATTTTGTCTCAGAAGACTCCTGGATAGCATACTTTGTATTTCTCCCTAACAACTGGGATCTGTTTTCACTTCCAAGCTCATGCATCTGTGCAATTTAACTTTGTCACTCTCAGGCTTGTTCTAAGAAATGGCCTAAGGAAGTTCCAGAGCCCCTAACTGTAAAACAAAAATCTGGTGAGATAAGCCATCTTTTAGTGAGAACCTACCCTTTTTAGCTGTTTTTACTTACACCACTTCTGACACCAAATGAGATTTTTTTTTTCCTCCTGACATCAAATACGTGTTGTCTTTTCCACATCGATTTTCCAAATTCTTTGATTCTCCAACACCAATGGGGTGTTCTACAATTCAGTTCAATTCTGACACAAACTACTTGGAGTTAGCAAGAGACTCCACAGATTTAAGGGCTCAGTCCCACAAGGCTGCCCTCGCTTCAGATGAATCTGCTCAAGTATTGGGCCCCAGGTGTCCCACTTTTCTGCTTGACTTAGGTACAAATTTGAGGATTCTCCCCTCCCCCAGTTTTGATAATTTGCTAGAATGACTCACAAAGCTCAGGAAAGTGCTTTACTTACTATTACCCATTTATTATAAAGGGTAATAAAGGTATAAAGGCAGCTCAGGAACCGCCAAATGGAAGAGATGCGTAGGGCGATGCATGGCGGGGGCCTGACACAGAGCAGCACTCTCGGGGCAAGCCACCCTCCCAGAACCTTGATGTGCTCACCAACCCACAAGTTTTCCAAATCCCATCATTTAGGGTTTTTTATGGAGGTTTCATTATGTAGGCATGATTGATTAAATCCTTGGCCATTGATGACCAACTCAATCTCCAGGCCCTGTCCCCTCCCCAGAAGTTGCAGGATAGAGCTTAAAGTTTCAGCCTTCTAATATGCCTTGATCTTTCTTATCTTTCTTTCTTTCTTTCTTTATTTCTCTTTTTTTTCATTCTTGGTTTTTCTTGAGATCAGCACCCCATCCTGAAGATATCTAGCCCCCATATCCCTGCCCTGCCATGAGTCATCTAATTAGCATACAGGTAGATCAAAGAATAGCTTTATTACTCAGGAGAGTCCAAGGATTTTAGGATTTGTGTGCCAGGAACTGGGAACAGAGATCAAATATTTATTTTTTACTTATACTACACCCTTGTTGATCCAAAATACATCATGTTAAGTTTAAAATTATAAAAAAGTGGTTGACTTTTAAAAGTAATACTTGTTGACTAAAACAATAATCACGGTTGAAAAGAAAAGTACATTTGACCAGATTTAATGACTCTTTAGACCGAGCAGAGCTGTGAGCTTGAGAAGCCCACAGAAGCTGAGTTGTGGGGATTTGGTGACACAGAAGATGATGCAACTTGTCATTTGCCAAAATTTCTCTGATTGGTCCTCATATAGGTTTGGACAATAAGGGAAGTTGGGCAGCTGTCATTCTCCTGTTTGTGGGTTTTACTTCAATTGGAAGGAAGTGCTAAGTAGGTAGAGAGGAAGTCTCTTTTCACAGACATGCTCACAGGAGGCATTGGTGGGTAGTACCTTGTAGTGGGAAAATCTCGACACCAAATAAGCTTCATGTTTACCTCTAAAGTACCTGAACCTTAGAGCATCACGAGCTGCTGACGAGCCATGTTAAGAGCCATGTGAAAGCTGGCTGGCCATCCTAAGTAGAGGCAACTGACAAGAATTACGAAACAGGAAACATTCATGAATAGATAGTACCTAAATTGGCCTAAGGAAGGGTTTTACTTAAAGTCCCTGATTTAAATTAGTAGTTTGTTTTCTAAATATTTTGTCATGTATATATGGGAGAGAGAAAGTAAGAGAGAGAGAGAGAGCATTGTTGGTATTGTTGATGTTTAGAAAAAAATACTGTCTTTTTTGTACTCAACAATCTATACTGAAAATTTATGCAAGAGGTACCAGCTCCTCTTCAGAGAGTAACGCCATTAAAAAATAACTGTCTCAACCCAGGGAGAGTTGGTGGCAGAGATTGACAATCCCATGAGGACAGGATCAGTCCAGTCAAACGTGCAAAAGAATGCCTGAAAATCCACACCCGTGTGAGAGTTCTACCCCAACACAAAGTGGAAAAACCAATTCCCATCTCCTACCTGCTAATGTAATGAAGCCTTGCTTGTCTTGTCAAAAGCAACGGAGGCCTAGGAAAACCTCAAGGCAAGCCAAGGCCTTAGGGAGAAGTTAGATGAGAACAAGTAAAAGACAATGAAGAGGCACTGGCCTTAATTTATAACAAAACCAGGATGGGAGAAATGTGCAATAGGCTCCTTCGCTCTTTCAATTATGTTTATGATATTTTTCTGTTGTTTTTTGAAGTTGATTGATTGAAAACTCCTCTGAGCCATTTAACAAAGCATTACTTAAATTACCTTATTAAAGTAGAAATTTTTAAAAAATCAAATTACCTCTTTGCTTACTCATGTTTTGCCTTTTGCCCCATGTAACTGTTCCCTGACTGATACACCTTGTTTTTAGATGTATTAATATAGATATAGGTTTAGTTGCATGATCAGAAAACCAAAAGCAACAGATAAAACTTTTATTTTTTCCCAAAGGAGAAAGAAGTTTATTTCTGTACCACCCAGCATTCTGAGGTATGGGGTTGCTGTTCTAAGAGTCTGCTTTGCTTTGAATGCATGCCTTCCGAAATTCAGGTGTTGCCAGTGTGATAGTATTAAGAGGTGGGGCCTTTCAGAGGTGATTAGCCCATAAGGGCTTCCACCTGGTGAATGGACTAGGCTCCATTATAAAGGGCTTGCTGGAGGAAGCTGGTACCAGCTTGCTCTTCTGCCATGTAAGGACATAGTGTTCCCCCCTCCAGAGGATGCAGTGTTCAAGGCACCATCTTGGAAGCAGAAAGACTGGGCCCTAACCTGCTACACCTTAATCTGACCTGCTGAACCAACCTCCAGAACTGTGAGAAATAGATTTCTGTATTTCTGTTCTTTATAAATTACTCAGGTATTCTGTTATAATAGCACAAAACAGATTAAGACAGAGGTTACCTAGAGCTAGAATGGTACTCTGTGCATTAGCATCTCCAGGTTCCTTCTTGGTGGTTCACAGTCCAACATGACTTACATTACTCCAGTCAGCACGAAGGCAAAAAGGGGAAGAAGGTATACGTTTTCTTTCTATAAAAACACAGCAATTGCATACCTCACTTTCCCTCATATGCAATTGGTCAACATTTAGTCATGTGGCCACACCTAGTTGTAAAGGAGCCTGGGAAATGTAGTTTTTATTTCAGGCAACTGTGAGGCCAGCTGAAAATCTGAAATCTCCTCTTTATCTCTGGTTTTTAGTAATTGGATTGTAATGCACCTAAGCATGTTTTTCTTCATATTTTATCCTGTTTGGGTTTTTCTAAGCTTCCTGATTCTGTAAATTTATGTCTTTCGACAAACTTCAGAAATTTTCATTCATTATTTCTTCAAATAGTTTTCTAGTCCATTCCTTCTTTCTTAGGACTCTGATTACATGTATGTTTGTCTCTTTGTTATTTTATTACATGTCCCTGAGACCATACTTATTTTTAAAAATCTCTTATTCTCTCCATTCTTCAGATTTAATTATTTCTGTGGGCCTATCTACAAGCTCACTGACCCAGCTCTGTGGTCTTCATTCTTGTGTTAAGCCCCTCCAGTTAATTTTTTATTTCATATATTTTAGGTTTTCAGTTCTAGAATTTCCATTTGGTACCTTCATACGTTTTTATACATCTCTTATCTTTTTATTAATTACAAGAGTATTATCCTCTACATCATTGTGCGTAAATATAAGTGTTTGCTAATTCTGGCATTCCAGTCATCAAAGAGTTGGCTCCATTGATTTTCTTTTCTCTTAAGAATGGGTAACATTTTTCTGGCTCTTTGTATGTCAAATAATTTTGAAGTATATTCTGAAAATTATAAATATTCTTTATGAAGATATTGTATTCTGTTATATATCTCCAGAGAGATTTTTGTTGTTGTTGTTTTAGGCAATTAAATTGGTCAGACTCAAACTAAAAACTCTGTCTCTTGGGCTAAAGGTTAAATTCCAGTTCAGTGCTTTTATTTTTAGCTGGAATCTAGTCTGTCCATGTATGGTTCAGAGTAAAGCCAGAGATTTGGACAGAGTTTATGCACAGAAATTGGAGTTCCTTTTTTTCCTACCTCTCTCTTTTCCACGATGAACTCTTACCTTCCAGTTGCTGCATCTGCTCAAACTCTTTCCTCTGTTCCTTTACATCAGAGAGCCTGTGGGTTTTCTATCAGAGTTTCAAGTGCCCTGATCAATGCCAATGGTGGCTTGCCCTCAGTGTAAAAGTCATAGAAAACAGGCAAATCAACTTGCCATTCTCTTTTTGATAGTGTCGACTTTCTCCCAAATCTGCCTGCTTTGTTCAATCTCCACCACCTTTGAGTCATTGTCCTTTTGTATTTTTTCCATGGTTTATAGTTATTATCTGTGAGAGTGTCAGCCAGTAGAAGCTTGCTCGGCCATACCAGAAATGGAAACAAATCTGAAGTTCTGACTGAATAGAAAGGGGAACATGCTTATTGAGGCATAACTAGCAGTTTCTACCATAAGGGCCTTCCCTAAATTTGTGCTCCTGCTATAGGACACTTTTTTACTTTTATATCATACTCAATTTTCCAAAAAAATTTACCACGAACTACTTCATGATGAGACACAAAGGCTTATTAAGTGGTGCATGTGTTCCCTAAATTTGGTATATAAAACTGATTGTTTTTTAAATAAAACTTTTAAGAATTTTGTCTTGCATATTGTGTGAAATAGCCTAGGAAATGCAATTTCTTCCTGTGTTCACAAAGGTTTGACTGTTTAGACAGAATATACTAATAATCATAGTTTCAGAGCCCAAAGCCTTTCTACATGTGATCAACCTTAAGCATAACCAAAGCTTTAAGACCATGACCTTGATGTTGCTAATGTTGAAATGATGTAGACAGGCTAAGAGCAAATATTAGCTCTTCCACCTAATGACATATTGTTAATAGTAATACATCAAATAAGTCAGTCAGAAAGTACTGACCGCCTGCTACATATGGAGCACTGTGTTATGTAGGATATAAAGGCACTTGGAACTAGGTTGGCACTCTGAAAGAATCTACATTTTTCTTTGAGAAGCTGACAATATGTTTCTAATTTTTAATACACAACCATACAGATGATATGTTGTTATTAATTTTAATTTCCTAGGACTAAAAGCACAATCTGGTACTTGATGTGATACTTGCATATGCCCCAAATGGTTTGTTCATTTCCCTTTCTTCCTTCCTTCCTTCCTCATTTCTTTATTTCTTTTTCCTTCTTTCCTTCCTTCCTCTCTTCCCCTTATCCTCTCTTTCTCTCTTTTCTCCCTTTTCTTCTTCCTTCTTCTCTTCCTTCCTTTCATTTTTTTTTTTAATTTGTTATTGTTGTTGCAGGAGTTGTAGGGGGTGGGAAGGCGGAAATGTAAGGCTCATTTTCATGAGAGATAAAAATAAAATATTTTTCTAGTGAAATGTTTCTATTTTCTTATGGATTTAAGAGCCCATTTCTTTCTTGGTGGGACCATTCCAAAACATAAAAAAGTGAAGTGAAAATCATTAATTTTTTTTCAGAGAAAAATAGAGCACTTATGAGAGAACAAATATTAAATTACAGATATTAAAAGATGCAAAACAAATAGCACATCTCTGTTTTTCAATGCATTTAGTCCAATGATAATCTAAGAAGTGGAGGACCAGCTGCCGGGATCTAGGATGCTTTTTGGTATCTTTGTTCCCAGTGAATAAGCAGTAAACCTGTGCAGGTCCCTGAATTTATCACAAAATGCTCAGAAATCTGTAAGTTTAACAAGAAATGTACAAATAACTAAATGTATGAGTCTGAGAAATTTAAATGTAAAAGAGTCCTCATTTTCAAAAAGAAATGAGACCCATGCACTGAAGTATAGTATTTTATTTAGCATAGTCAAAGAATGAAGTCTTCTAATTAATATAAATTTAAAACAGATTTTTGAAAGATGTTTTTAAAATAAGGAGTATGTAACAAAAAATGACGTATATTATTCATGATTTGAAAATACTTCTTGACCTTATAAAACAAATGATCATTCTCCTGAGAGGCCGGATTACAGAGTGGGTAAAAGCCAGGATGTTAGAGTCGCTTTGGCCAATTATAAACTTTGTTACTTTGGGGCAAATTATTTATGAACTTAGTGCCTTCGGGTCTTTTCCCTCTGTAAAATGGGTTTAATCACCTATTCCATTGGGTTGCTATGAGAAATAAATTACTGAATAAATATAAAGAGGCAAGAACATCTCTGGCACATAATGAAGAGTATTTAAATGTTAATAACTATTACGATTATATTAAATGATACTAGAGCTGGACATTTGGGTTACTTTTGTTTTAATATCCTTGAACTCAGTTTAAAAATCTTTTTACACTAATTTCAGTTAATATATAGAGTATTTACTTTGTGTAAAGCAGACTGCAGGCCATTTATCTGTAGGAAGCATGTGTTTTAATCTTTTCTCCTTTATCCACCAGCTGTATGTCTATGGCAAGACCCTTTACATCATATGGGTCATATCAGATTCCTCATCTGTAAAAAAACTGATCCTAAAGTTACTAACAGGTAGGGTTTGTGTTTTGTTCACGAGAGCCTAAGACAGTGCCTAGAACTTAGTGTTATTGTAGTAGAAACAAAGAATAATAACATTTTACCTGCATGAATATGAGACACTGAATGAGATGCTCTCTTGAGAATCCTTGCAATTCTAAGATTTATGACTACTTATTAGAAATTTCTAATGGATAGAAATTAAATTTGAGTATTTCATTTCAAATAATGATGATTTTCCAAATATAATGTATTAGCCTTTATCGACCAATCATCAGTTGATGATGAGCATCAAATATTTTCTAGCACTAGAGATGAGCCTCAAATGTTTCCCATAATCTCATTCCTGGTTTTCTTAGTTACAAATAGTATGGCTGATTATAGAAGTACAATGTTTGGACAAGAAACAGTGCTTCTTCTACTGTGTATTGACTAGACCCAGGCAAGATTTAAATGTAATTTAATGTTGCATCTTTATAGTATGCTATGCTGTTCCCTGACACAGGAATACTAATCCTCTTCGCCATTACTGACTGCCAGAAAAAAATAGATCTCCTGTGTCTCCTGTGTTTGAAGTCCAAACAGAAATATTTGTGCTGGAGTCAGTCTGAATAATGTATTATGATGGACGTGTGTATGACGTATGTATACACACACATTTCTGGTCAATATACAAATAAAAATGCAAGAGGACTCATTCTCATATCTAGACAAAATATAAAATTACTCATTGTCCAAAATTGAGTGATCCTCTAAACGATTTCAGCACCTGAGCAAAATTTGAGAGGCAGCAGTAGAACCGCTCTTCACACAACAAGATGCTCTAAATATGGAGGCTGCACACTTCGGCACTATACTGGGACATATTGATGATCATTAGGAGGCTGAGAGGATCATAGGAGCATTGTTACCTCCAAACACAGGATTGAGGAGATGGGCAAGTAAATGGTAGCAGTTTTCTTGCTCCTATGCACAGCCATTCATTTGTTTATTCGTTGTTTTATGTATACATTCAATCATTCGTTATTTACTCATTATTGGACTCATCCATTTACTCAAAATATGAAATGGATATATTCTCATCCTTTTCTTGTGTCCTTAAGAAATTTATACAATACCAAAAAAATTAAGCTTGATGACTCTTGTGATTTTCCTGAAGTTTCAGTGACTACCTCTAGTTAAAGCCTAGGTGTTTCTCCTATGAAACTATTACGAAGTATGATGTAGGTAGTTATCTCTTAATCTGTAAAGATGTTATTAACATATGGTTAAACAAAAAACATATACACAACAGCACATTTTTCTATATAATTGGATTATTTTCTTTTACTTTGCTCATCTGCTTTTTTTATAATTAACCTTTTTAAACCCAGGATACTCACCTTAATTTTTTTTAAAAAGCGTGTTCATTTGACATGGAGCCATAATTTCATATTTTAAAATATGTCTTCTATTATGAATAAATAAATAAATGAATAATCTCAAAAGCTCTCATTGAGATAAAACACGTTACCCAAAGGAGATGACAGGTTTTTGTTGTTGTTTTTTATTTATTTGTTTATTTGTGATAACAGGTCTCATCTGTAACAACAGAGGCCAGAAGAGAGTGGATTCTTAACTTCAGTGAATTGAGGGAAATTGACTTTCAATCCTGAAATTTTGTGCCTGGCTATACTTTCTTTCAAAAGTAGAGACAAAATAAGTACATTTTTAAACATACAAAGACTAAGAGTGGTTTTTCCCACACAAGTCCTTATTAAAAGAATGACTAAATGTATGCTTCTGCATATGCATAAATAAATCATATATAAAATATATAAATAAAAATAAAATATATATAAATAAAAATAAAGCATAAGAAAGGCTTAGGAGAAAAACTAAACTGAAAAGCACAGAAATTGATTGAAGTTATCAGATAATTTAAGTTGATAGTGATTGCTTTTTTGAACCCTTATTTTTAGGTTAATATAAGTGAAATTATGATCCATGTCTTGGGCAGCTAAATTGTGCTTAAATTATTCCAGTATTTAGGATAAAAATAGAAAAAATTAAATTGCTATAGATATATTTTTAAATTATAGATAAGAAAATATGTTAAGTAATTAATGACACTCATTAAATAAATTGAAATGCAGTGCATAGATCCCAAATTATCATAATAAAGAAGTATATGGAAGTATATGTGGAGATTGGTGAGGAATATAAAGAACTTCTTCAATCGAACAGAAGGTTGAAATGAAGAAGAAAAAGAAAAGGATGGTAAATAGCAACACAAAATATGATGATGGAAATAGCCCAAAATATATCAGTAAACCCACTAAATGCAATGATAAGTACAAGTGCACATTAAGTACATAAACTCCTACATTAAAATACAGAGATTATTAGACTAGGTTAAACAGATAAAGTTACGTGTTACTTGAAAGAGATTGCCTAAACAATTCCACATTATAAGGTTAAAAATAAGAAAGGGGAGAGATATGCAATGTAAATATTAGCCATAAAGAAGGTAGCAACATTAATATCAGACACACTAAAGTTTCGTGGGGGGAAAAGCCCTAATAGGTTTAAGAAGAAGAGTGCATATTAGCAAGGAGCAAGCCACTCAAAGATAGCAGCCATAAAGTCTGTTCACCTAACAGCATAGCTAAGAACTCTTCAAAAGGAAAAAAAAACATGCCAGCATCGCAGACACACAGTAAAATGTGTTTTTGTCCAACCAGGCTCATGGCCAGTGCTAGACGGTCTCAGAGATGGGGAACCAATTCTCAGCCACCTTCCACCTGTAGGGAGTGTGGATCCTGGGATTGGAAGGTGAGAAAATATTTTCAGCCTGATTCTTATAGGTGAAATTTATGTCTCCAATAAAGGATAGAGATGGAGTGGGCCAGTGAAGAGGAGACAGAAAGCGAGCCAGGGGAGGAAGGGGAGGAGGGGGGAAAGGGAAGGTAGATTATTCAAGCTGTTGAAAACAAACTTCTCATGAAGCTTATTAAGCCCATGCTAATGCGTCCTCCCACAAAGGCGAATTTATCCCTGCTGAAGAGAACAGCTGATAGTTAGGTGATGGGCTGGGGAAAGCATGGAATATGTAATCAGGATATGCTTGGGATTGAACACAACTCATAACACTATTGGCCTTGCCAGATGTTCATTTCCCTTTCCTTGCCCTTCTCTCCACCTGAGCTGCTCCCAGGTAAAGTTGTCTTCAGAATGCAAGCTCTCAGGCATTAGCTACAGACTGTCATCTTCGGTGAAATACATGCAGAATGTGTGATTGGCCTTCTTCCATTGAAGTTCAGGGCCCCTGCTAAAACAACATGGCCCAGACCAATCGTAGAATCCCTTCAAGTTTGCTTTATAAACTGTATCAAACAAAAATGCAGAACTCAGCTAAAAATGAAATCGAAGCTGGCCTGGAACACAGACACAGACTTGGAGGGTCAAGCAGATATTAAGCCAGCAGATGAGTTTGGTTTCTGGAGAGCAGAGGTGGGTATCACTGTGTTTTGGGGACTAAGTATCTGTGCTCAGAATGCATAGCTCTTTCTCCCAAATACCTTGAGACATCCTGGCGTTCAAATGTATGTCCTAGTAAACTCCAGACACCATTCAAGACATACTGGAGTAACACCACAATGGAGAAGTGGAGCCCACAAATATTTAGAGGGACCAGGCCAGACCATTTCAGTGTGGAAAATAACTTCAGCACATGCTCTATTTTATAGATAAACAAGCTGTTATGGAATTATTTAAGAGATTTTTAAAAATTAAAAAAAAATTTATACATAAAAACAAAAGTTCAGAGAGGTGAAGTGACTTGTTCAAACACACTCAAACTGGTTAGTAACAGAGGTAGGAATGCAACTCCCAGACCAAAGCTCTTTTCTAAATTGACTGATGGAATCTTCTAACTCACAAGAGTGGCAAATGGGGAAAACAATCATAAAATTGCAGCTTGCTAATTTGGCCGATCCTCAGGAAGACACTCAGACAGTGGTTGGACTACACCCATTTGATGCGCATACTTGTTTTCATTCTTGCCTTCTGCACAAAGCAAGGAGCGAGTCCAGGCTAGGGTCAAGGATTCTATATGAATAAGATTCATGGTGTTAATAAGCAGTTGGTTAATGGTTTTAATTCTGAAATAAACTCTTTCGAATTTTATAGTCAGCTTCAGGGACTGATTCAAAAGCTATTTGATAGCATTTTAGTGTTAAGCCATACTTCGAAAGTCCTTAATGTTCAACTAGAAATTTAGCCCAGGCATTGGGACATTCTGATTCTGGGTTTGGGCTCCCTGCAAATAGGAAGATGTTTAGCAAGAAAGCCCTTAAATGCTTATAGGCTTTGCATTCACTTTTGAAATGCAAGCCAGACATAGAGCCTAGTCAGCAAAATAATGATTATCGCAAATGGGTGTGCTAAGTTGGGTTGTAAGCAATTTATCCAAATTAAGAGTTGGGGCTTTATCATAATCACTAGAGAAGTATGCCATTCACAGCATCATTTATTTTCACATGTGATACTCATCCTAATTTCTAAGTTTACCACCATCGCCTTCCAAAATATAAACATATATTCTACTCATAGCTCACTTTAGAGGGTTCTCTCAAGTGAGAAGGTAATCTACAAGAGTATATAACATTTTTTTCCTTCAGGAAGCCCTCCAAAATTTAAATTTTATTTACATCTTAAGAGTCTTTAGGCATTTTTTTCTCAGTGTTTTATTATTATACGCAGTATCATTTAGCAAACTCAAATAGAATAATGTTTAAAAGCTTAATATAAGGGGCAATTCACAGGGAAAGGATATGAGAAACCTACAAGTTTATGTAGTACTTTGGGGCTGGCAATCTTTGGGAGCTACTACCACTCTTAAGCCTGAATGGGCAAAGACAGGGAGTCATTACAGCCAGAGAG